>JAWWUD010000183.1:0-124999 GCA_033964015.1 Scolanthus callimorphus
ACAAACCACACCCTGTTCTTCCCTCGCCGCTTGACACACTCTGCAAAATTAAGGAAAACATTGACTTCATTGTCACCTTTTGCAAAATAGCCCTTTATTTCAAGTCTCTCTCCAACATCTTTCTATAACAAAATAAACAAATCAAAATTAGTACATTTTCAACATTGCAATTTGTTTATAATAACCACGTTTATAAGAATTCGAAGTTTTATTAGGCAAAAAATTAAGAACCTTAAGTTAAGTAAAATACTAACCGCAAAAACACATGCATGTTTTCCCGTAGTAATCAAAATAATCCTCCAGATTTATAGAAGAACCTTTCAAGTGTTAGACAAATGCAATTCTAGGTTGTTTTGACCAGTTATCAAGACGATGGAATTGGATTGCGATTTGAGCTATTTTCTTGTCAGATAAGTGGCCAGCAAGCGTGCGAGAGCCCCCTAAGAACATAGCTTTTTGTTCTGTAGTTAAGCATAGCAAATACCTAAAAGTTTCTCCACGAACATTTTGCATTTTGATGTTCCCTTTTCATGTATAACGTACTGTATTTTTAAGGAAAAAACTTCCACCTTTCACATCGGTTTATTGTCTGATTCACTCAACTCTTGGCTGTCTCGAGGCATTTGAAAAACATTTGAGTCTCAAATTGCTAAAACAAACTTCGAATTTTGCCAGCCTCGAACATCAGCGCTCTTGCAATTCTCATAAGAAAGCCCCGGGAAGAAACAGATTGTCAATTCAAAAGTATGTTTTACCAAATGTTCCGCTGTAATGCGACTTCTGAGTTCAATTTCCGGTCTTCGATCAAAACTTTACGGATTTACGAATTCTGATAACGAGACCGAGATTTTATGTACGCTTTCCTGTTTCTCCCTTTTCCTTGGGCCATAGGAGTCGAGGAATCCATTACAAAAGCTTGCGATAGAATATTTTCATTTCTTACCTGACTTCGGGAACGAAACCTGTCAGCAACTCCAGTATGGCCAGTTTCAACTGCTATCGTCTCAAAACAAACACTTGGAAATTAATTAGAGCACTCAAAACAAACCGCTTTGTCCGGTAGATCTTTTCATTCACACACACAAGGCTTTGATTGACACTACTATTGTAAAAAGCCTTGGATGAAGTATGGCTCTGAACAATGCTCTGTAATGATGTTGATATGTCAATGACAAGCTAGCACAAAAACTTTCAAAATACTTTCTTCGTGGCATTCATCATGTTCTAAAACAGTTAGAGAATGGACGCTCGTGTCCTATGGGAAATAGACCACTAATGAACAAAAATCTGCTCGCGCTAACGCGCTCGCAGATTTTTGTTCATTAGTGGTCTATATCCCATAGAACACTCGCGTCCATTCTCTAACCCTTACGTAAAAACAGCGTGTGTGGCGAATACCATAACTGCTAAACTTTCTCTGACTGATGAAAAGGGCTCAAAACTAGGGTTTTCCTGAGGATCTTGTTAGTCAAGTATGTTGGTAAATACTGACATGATTTTTTTGATCTGTAAATACCTGTAAATAATTATTCATAATCCCATCCCCAGGTATGTGTTTGCTGTAATCTATACCGTAGAGATGTTCTGTAAAATAATCGCTAAAGGTTTCGCGCTTCACAAGTATGCTTATCTCCGAGACCAGTGGAATTGGCTGGACTTTATCGTGGTTATATTAGGGTGAGTGGTAGAACGCCCATGGAATTACCTGTAGAGCGGAAGCAAATCACATAGTGATTACACATTCGCAATACCTATAGGAGTAATTACAAAGTAATTACAAAGTGATTTGTTGCAACCATATTATATATAATATCAAATCAAAGAATCCTTCATGATATTTCGTTCCTCGTTGTCTATACCAGCCATATATGCTCCTTTGATGCAATGTCTTTTGTTCCCGCAGATATGTGACATTAACACCAAAAGTAGCAAATTTATCTGGTATTAGAACATTCCGTGTATTCAGAGCACTACGAACTATCTCTGCTGTCAAAGGTGGGTGAAGCTCACATGTCCCATTATTGTACTAACCTAAGACCAATACGTTAGTATTATTGCATCTCAAAATGCGGTACATAACCTGCGTAGCGGCTCTAAATGGAAAGTGATTGAACCCCTTGCGGCCCGCGCTATTTCCGGTTTTCTCGCTCGCCCCGACTCCCTCCCCTTCCCTTTTAGAGCCGCTACGCAGGCTATGAGGTACAGTACGCGATAGAGCTTTTCACTAATGGTTGATTTACTCGCTGTCGGCTTGACAACCTGTAGCATCGCATCCGTTTTCCTTCGCGCAAATCAAATGTCGCGGTTAAAAAATAATCGATCCAACAAATCGCAGTGGCCGGTAACTGATCCTACGAACCTTGAGCATGCTAAAACGTAGAACGCCGCGGATGATGGGTTTGTGTGCGCGCCTCTACAAGGATGTGTAATATGTGTATATGTATATGTGTCGATGTGTATATGTGTATATGAAATACGAACCTTGAGCATGCAAAAACGTAGAACACAGCGGATATTGGGTTTGTGCGCGCGCATCTAAAAGGATGTGTAATATGTTGCCGGACATGTTTTTGGTCTGACCGTTGCTGAACAGAGTGCGTCAGGGGTTTGGTGATCTCAGCCACTCAACATGACCTAACCTTGAAACGGGTAGCTTTAAACTTACCTTACCCTTTGGAAGCAGTCGAACAAAGGTTAGCTAACCTATTCCAGGCCATATGTCGAGATTTCCGGATCAGGATTAGTAGCGAGGAGGTGTACGAACCATCTCGGCAACGGCCACCATATGGCGAGGATGATTATCTTGCATAAAAAGACTGAACGTAACAATACACATCAATAAATTATTTCTAATGTCATTATAGGGCTCAAAGCAATGGTGAACACCCTCCTCGTGTCTATGAAGATGTTGTGGGATGTGATGGTGTTGACGCTCTTCTTCATCTGTATATTCGCGCTCGTGGGAATGCAGCTCTTCATCGGGGAACTTCGCAACAAGTGCGCACATCCGGTGCCGGTGAATCTGACCGTCCCATATCGGGAGTATGCTAGTAACAGCTGTAAGTCAAGTGACTATCACTAATGACTCCGAGTGACTATCACTAATGACTCAAGTGACTATCACTAATGACTCAAGTGACTATCACTAATGACTCAAGTGACTATCACTAATGACGTTCTTCCATAAGCTAGAGCCCAATGGACGATTCCAACTACAACGCCGCGCGCGCTGCATGTCGGTAGATGTGGCACATTTGTCGAACAAACTGTTAAAAAAATAGCGCGCGCTGCATTCTGGTAGTTGCCGGACACGGCTTGGGCATTTCTGAATAAAGAAGAGCGCGCGCGCTTATAGCTGGAATCGTCCATTGCATTACAACTACATTCGTTGATTCACGCAGACACAATTTTCAAAACTTCGTTTCTGGGTTTGGCGGATGGTTTGAGTGTTCTGTTCTTCCAGCCATCGGCTGCAGGAAACGTTTTAGAAAAGGTTCGATTGGATATAGGATGAAGGACCAGAACGTATAATAGATCGTGTATAATAAAAAATCTTTACGCTTGTAAGCAAATGTGATCATGCATTATCGATGTCTCTTGCAGCGATGTGGTATCTAGATGGTGGAGAACCAGTACTATGTGGGAACACATCAGGAACAAGGTGAGCTGTATTTGACTGTACGGGATCTTTATGGGTCTTTCTTGGTGTTGTAAAATGTATTGTATTTTGGATTGGAGCTATTGTATTCCATCTTATTGTTTCGTGCTACTGTCTTTTGTCTTCTATTGTCTTTATGCCTATGGTGTCTTGCAACACCAAGAAAGAGCCTCTTTATTATCCTCCTCCTACATCATCAATTTACATATAAAACAGAAAATAGCCCGTCACCTTCTCACGAAAACGTTTTGAATGACTTTCTTACTGAAATCTTCTCACTGAAAAGAAATGGTGAGAAGACTCCGTAATCTTCAAATTCGGAGCTCAGCAAAATATTTACGTTGCGGGCTTCCTGTGTTGCACACGCGCGCACCAACAGTGGCGGGAAAAATAATTAACCAATCACATACGTTTCCCTGACAGACGCATAGGATTTTATAAATTTCAATATATATAAGATATGAAATAGTCTTACAATGTACTTACAAATCGCTATAATATTGTGTGGCTTGATTATAGGAGCTGTCCGACAAACTACACTTGTTTACCGGACGCCGGACCAAATCCAAATTTTGGCTACACGAGTTTCGACCACTTCGGCTGGGCACTCCTGGCGGGATTCCAGCTCATTACCCTTGACTTCTGGGAAAACCTTTATAATAACGTAAGTATTATAAGGTCATTAATTGTCAGGTTGCCGGCAATTTTTTCTTTCGTTTTGGCAACTATCCAATTTTGAAGTAATTACTTCATAGTTCACAGTTGAACACTAAGCATTACAATTCATTTTTTTATGAATTATACACCAATTCTCTGTCAATTCTCGACTTTAAAGCGATATTGTAAACTTTGTTCCTGTCTCAGCTCGACAGAAACAAAAACAAAATTATTATTCCTGGAGAGGAAAAATAAGGGTTGGAGATGCGGGGGATCGAACCCCGGGCCTTCCGCATGCGAAGCGGACGCTCTACCACTGAGCTACATCCCCTCTTTCTTACATATTTTAGGCGTCTACCAACGTATGGGAAAAGTCATTTGAAGCGCAAAGCTCACAAGCAAAAGTCGAGAGGAATGTGATAATGCGAATGTTGGATAACTATCATTTGTTTTTTCTTAAACAAGTCAACGTTTACTGCGGTGGAAAGGAAGGGTTGATGATAGGAAAGTAATAAAATAAAATGGATTTTTCTAAAAGGAAAATTAAAACGCACACCATTTTGATAGGACAGAAATTGTGAATGGAGATGCGGGGGATCGAACCCCGGACCTTCCGCATGCAAAGCGGACGCTCTACCACTGAGCTACATCCCCTCTTTCTTACATATTTTAGGCGTCTACCAACGTATGTGAGAAGTCATTTGAAGCGCAAAGCTCACAAGCAAAAGTCGAGAGGAATGTGATAATGCGAATGTTGGATAACTATCATTTGTTTTTTCTTAAACAAGTCAACGTTTACTGCGGTGAGAAGGAAGGGTTGATGATAGGAAAGTAATAAAATAAAATGGATTTTTCTAAAAGGAAAATTAAAACGCACACCATTTTGATAGGACAGAAATTGTGAATGGAGATGCGGGGGATCGAACCCCGGACCTTCCGCATGCAAAGCGGACGCTCTACCACTGAGCTACATCCCCTCTTTCTTACATATTTTAGGCGTCTACCAACGTATGTGAGAAGTCATTTGAAGCGCAAAGCTCACAGGCAAAAGTCGAGAGGAATGTGATAATGCGAATGTTGGATAACTATCATTTGTTTTTTCTTAAACAAGTCAACGTTTACTGCGGTGAGAAGGAAGGGTTGATGATAGGAAAGTAATAAAATAAAATGGATTTTTCTAAAAGGAAAATTAAAACGCACACCATTTTGATAGGGCAAAAAATGTGAATGGAGATGCGGGGGATCGAACCCCGGACCTTCCGCATGCAAAGCGGACGCTCTACCACTGAGCTACATCCCCTCTTTCTTACATATTTTAGGCGTCTACCAACGTATGTGAGAAGTCACTTGAAGCGCAAAGCTCACAAGCAAATGTCGAATGCGAATGTTGGATAACTATCATTTGCTTTTTCTTAGACAAGTCAAAGTTTACTGCGGCGAGAAGGGAGAGGAACGTAATTGGAAAGTAATAAAACAAAATGGATTTTTCTAAAAGGAAAATTAAAACGCACACTATTTTGATAGGGCAAAAAATGTGAATGGAGATGCGGGGGATCGAACCCCGGACCTTCCGCATGCGAAGCGGACGCTCTACCACTGAGCTACATCCCCTCTTTCTTACATATTTTAGGCGTCTACCAACGTATGTGAGAAGTCACTTGAAGCGCAAAGCTCACAAGCAAAAGTCGAGAGGAATGTGATAATGCGAATGTTGGATAACTATCATTTGTTTTTTCTTAAACAAATCAACGTTTACTGCGGTGAGAAGGAAGGGTTGATGATAGGAAAGTAATAAAATAAAATGGATTTTTCTAAAAGGAAAATTAAAACGCACACCATTTTGATAGGACAGAAATTGTGAATGGAGATGCGGGGGATCGAACCCCGGACCTTCCGCATGCAAAGCGGACGCTCTACCACTGAGCTACATCCCCTCTTTCTTACATATTTTAGGCGTCTACCAACGTATGTGAGAAGTCACTTGAAGCGCAAAGCTCACAAGCAAAAGTCGAGAGGAATGTGATAATGCGAATGTTGGATAACTATCATTTGTTTTTTCTTAAACAAATCAACGTTTACTGCGGTGAGAAGGAAGGGTTGATGATAGGAAAGTAATAAAATAAAATGGATTTTTCTAAAAGGAAAATTAAAACGCACACCATTTTGATAGGACAGAAATTGTGAATGGAGATGCGGGGGATCGAACCCCGGACCTTCCGCATGCAAAGCGGACGCTCTACCACTGAGCTACATCCCCTCTTTCTTACATATTTTAGGCGTCTACCAACGTATGTGAGAAGTCACTTGAAGCGCAAAGCTCACAAGCAAATGTCGAATGCGAATGTTGGATAACTATCATTTGCTTTTTCTTAGACAAGTCAACGTTTACTGCGGTGAGAAGGAAGGGTTGATGATAGGAAAGTAATAAAATAAAATGGATTTTTCTAAAAGGAAAATTAAAACGCACACCATTTTGATAGGGCAAAAAATGTGAATGGAGATGCGGGGGATCGAACCCCGGACCTTCCGCATGCAAAGCGGACGCTCTACCACTGAGCTACATCCCCTCTTTCTTACATATTTTAGGCGTCTACCAACGTATGTGAGAAGTCATTTGAAGCGCAAAGCTCACAAGCAAAAGTCGAGAGGAATGTGATAATGCGAATGTTGGATAACTATCATTTGTTTTTTCTTAAACAAGTCAACGTTTACTGCGGTGAGAAGGAAGGGTTGATGATAGGAAAGTAATAAAATAAAATGGATTTTTCTAAAAGGAAAATTAAAACGCACACCATTTTGATAGGACAGAAATTGTGAATGGAGATGCGGGGGATCGAACCCCGGACCTTCCGCATGCAAAGCGGACGCTCTACCACTGAGCTACATCCCCTCTTTCTTACATATTTTAGGCGTCTACCAACGTATGTGAGAAGTCATTTGAAGCGCAAAGCTCACAGGCAAAAGTCGAGAGGAATGTGATAATGCGAATGTTGGATAACTATCATTTGTTTTTTCTTAAACAAGTCAACGTTTACTGCGGTGAGAAGGAAGGGTTGATGATAGGAAAGTAATAAAATAAAATGGATTTTTCTAAAAGGAAAATTAAAACGCACACCATTTTGATAGGACAGAAATTGTGAATGGAGATGCGGGGGATCGAACCCCGGACCTTCCGCATGCAAAGCGGACGCTCTACCACTGAGCTACATCCCCTCTTTCTTACATATTTTAGGCGTCTACCAACGTATGTGAGAAGTCACTTGAAGCGCAAAGCTCACAAGCAAATGTCGAATGCGAATGTTGGATAACTATCATTTGCTTTTTCTTAGACAAGTCAAAGTTTACTGCGGCGAGAAGGGAGAGGAACGTAATTGGAAAGTAATAAAACAAAATGGATTTTTCTAAAAGGAAAATTAAAACGCACACTATTTTGATAGGGCAAAAAATGTGAATGGAGATGCGGGGGATCGAACCCCGGACCTTCCGCATGCGAAGCGGACGCTCTACCACTGAGCTACATCCCCTCTTTCTTACATATTTTAGGCGTCTACCAACGTATGTGAGAAGTCACTTGAAGCGCAAAGCTCACAAGCAAAAGTCGAGAGGAATGTGATAATGCGAATGTTGGATAACTATCATTTGTTTTTTCTTAAACAAATCAACGTTTACTGCGGTGAGAAGGAAGGGTTGATGATAGGAAAGTAATAAAATAAAATGGATTTTTCTAAAAGGAAAATTAAAACGCACACCATTTTGATAGGACAGAAATTGTGAATGGAGATGCGGGGGATCGAACCCCGGACCTTCCGCATGCAAAGCGGACGCTCTACCACTGAGCTACATCCCCTCTTTCTTACATATTTTAGGCGTCTACCAACGTATGTGAGAAGTCACTTGAAGCGCAAAGCTCACAAGCAAAAGTCGAGAGGAATGTGATAATGCGAATGTTGGATAACTATCATTTGTTTTTTCTTAAACAAATCAACGTTTACTGCGGTGAGAAGGAAGGGTTGATGATAGGAAAGTAATAAAATAAAATGGATTTTTCTAAAAGGAAAATTAAAACGCACACCATTTTGATAGGACAGAAATTGTGAATGGAGATGCGGGGGATCGAACCCCGGACCTTCCGCATGCAAAGCGGACGCTCTACCACTGAGCTACATCCCCTCTTTCTTACATATTTTAGGCGTCTACCAACGTATGTGAGAAGTCACTTGAAGCGCAAAGCTCACAAGCAAATGTCGAATGCGAATGTTGGATAACTATCATTTGCTTTTTCTTAGACAAGTCAAAGTTTACTGCGGCGAGAAGGGAGAGGAACGTAATTGGAAAGTAATAAAACAAAATGGATTTTTCTAAAAGGAAAAATAAAACGCACACTATTTTGATAGGGCAAAAAATGTGAATGGAGATGCGGGGGATCGAACCCCGGACCTTCCGCATGCGAAGCGGACGCTCTACCACTGAGCTACATCCCCTCTTTCTTACATATTTTAGGCGTCTACCAACGTATGTGAGAAGTCACTTGAAGCGCAAAGCTCACAAGCAAAAGTCGAGAGGAATGTGATAATGCGAATGTTGGATAACTATCATTTGTTTTTTCTTAAACAAATCAACGTTTACTGCGGTGAGAAGGAAGGGTTGATGATAGGAAAGTAATAAAATAAAATGGATTTTTCTAAAAGGAAAATTAAAACGCACACCATTTTGATAGGACAGAAATTGTGAATGGAGATGCGGGGGATCGAACCCCGGACCTTCCGCATGCAAAGCGGACGCTCTACCACTGAGCTACATCCCCTCTTTCTTACATATTTTAGGCGTCTACCAACGTATGTGAGAAGTCACTTGAAGCGCAAAGCTCACAAGCAAAAGTCGAGAGGAATGTGATAATGCGAATGTTGGATAACTATCATTTGTTTTTCTTAAACAAATCAACGTTTACTGCGGTGAGAAGGAAGGGTTGATGATAGGAAAGTAATAAAATAAAATGGATTTTTCTAAAAGGAAAATTAAAACGCACACCATTTTGATAGGACAGAAATTGTGAATGGAGATGCGGGGGATCGAACCCCGGACCTTCCGCATGCAAAGCGGACGCTCTACCACTGAGCTACATCCCCTCTTTCTTACATATTTTAGGCGTCTACCAACGTATGTGAGAAGTCACTTGAAGCGCAAAGCTCACAAGCAAAAGTCGAGAGGAATGTGATAATGCGAATGTTGGATAACTATCATTTGTTTTTTCTTAAACAAATCAACGTTTACTGCGGTGAGAAGGAAGGGTTGATGATAGGAAAGTAATAAAATAAAATGGATTTTTCTAAAAGGAAAATTAAAACGCACACCATTTTGATAGGACAGAAATTGTGAATGGAGATGCGGGGGATCGAACCCGGACCTTCCGCATGCAAAGCGGACGCTCTACCACTGAGCTACATCCCCTCTTTCTTACATATTTTAGGCGTCTACCAACGTATGTGAGAAGTCACTTGAAGCGCAAAGCTCACAAGCAAATGTCGAATGCGAATGTTGGATAACTATCATTTGCTTTTTCTTAGACAAGTCAACGTTTACTGCGGTGAGAAGGAAGGGTTGATGATAGGAAAGTAATAAAATAAAATGGATTTTTCTAAAAGGAAAATTAAAACGCACACCATTTTGATAGGGCAAAAAATGTGAATGGAGATGCGGGGGATCGAACCCCGGACCTTCCGCATGCAAAGCGGACGCTCTACCACTGAGCTACATCCCCTCTTTCTTACATATTTTAGGCGTCTACCAACGTATGTGAGAAGTCATTTGAAGCGCAAAGCTCACAAGCAAAAGTCGAGAGGAATGTGATAATGCGAATGTTGGATAACTATCATTTGTTTTTTCTTAAACAAATCAACGTTTACTGCGGTGAGAAGGAAGGGTTGATGATAGGAAAGTAATAAAATAAAATGGATTTTTCTAAAAGGAAAATTAAAACGCACACCATTTTGATAGGACAGAAATTGTGAATGGAGATGCGGGGGATCGAACCCCGGACCTTCCGCATGCGAAGCGGACGCTCTACCACTGAGCTACATCCCCTCTTTCTTACATATTTTAGGCGTCTACCAACGTATGTGAGAAGTCATTTGAAGCGCAAAGCTCACAGGCAAAAGTCGAGAGGAATGTGATAATGCGAATGTTGGATAACTATCATTTGTTTTTTCTTAAACAAGTCAACGTTTACTGCGGTGAGAAGGAAGGGTTGATGATAGGAAAGTAATAAAATAAAATGGATTTTTCTAAAAGGAAAATTAAAACGCACACCATTTTGATAGGACAGAAATTGTGAATGGAGATGCGGGGGATCGAACCCGGACCTTCCGCATGCAAAGCGGACGCTCTACCACTGAGCTACATCCCCTCTTTCTTACATATTTTAGGCGTCTACCAACGTATGTGAGAAGTCACTTGAAGCGCAAAGCTCACAAGCAAATGTCGAATGCGAATGTTGGATAACTATCATTTGCTTTTTCTTAGACAAGTCAAAGTTTACTGCGGCGAGAAGGGAGAGGAACGTAATTGGAAAGTAATAAAACAAAATGGATTTTTCTAAAAGGAAAATTAAAACGCACACTATTTTGATAGGGCAAAAAATGTGAATGGAGATGCGGGGGATCGAACCCCGGACCTTCCGCATGCGAAGCGGACGCTCTACCACTGAGCTACATCCCCTCTTTCTTACATATTTTAGGCGTCTACCAACGTATGTGAGAAGTCACTTGAAGCGCAAAGCTCACAAGCAAAAGTCGAGAGGAATGTGATAATGCGAATGTTGGATAACTATCATTTGTTTTTTCTTAAACAAATCAACGTTTACTGCGGTGAGAAGGAAGGGTTGATGATAGGAAAGTAATAAAATAAAATGGATTTTTCTAAAAGGAAAATTAAAACGCACACCATTTTGATAGGACAGAAATTGTGAATGGAGATGCGGGGGATCGAACCCCGGACCTTCCGCATGCAAAGCGGACGCTCTACCACTGAGCTACATCCCCTCTTTCTTACATATTTTAGGCGTCTACCAACGTATGTGAGAAGTCACTTGAAGCGCAAAGCTCACAAGCAAAAGTCGAGAGGAATGTGATAATGCGAATGTTGGATAACTATCATTTGTTTTTTCTTAAACAAATCAACGTTTACTGCGGTGAGAAGGAAGGGTTGATGATAGGAAAGTAATAAAATAAAATGGATTTTTCTAAAAGGAAAATTAAAACGCACACCATTTTGATAGGACAGAAATTGTGAATGGAGATGCGGGGGATCGAACCCCGGACCTTCCGCATGCAAAGCGGACGCTCTACCACTGAGCTACATCCCCTCTTTCTTACATATTTTAGGCGTCTACCAACGTATGTGAGAAGTCACTTGAAGCGCAAAGCTCACAAGCAAATGTCGAATGCGAATGTTGGATAACTATCATTTGCTTTTTCTTAGACAAGTCAACGTTTACTGCGGTGAGAAGGAAGGGTTGATGATAGGAAAGTAATAAAATAAAATGGATTTTTCTAAAAGGAAAATTAAAACGCACACCATTTTGATAGGGCAAAAAATGTGAATGGAGATGCGGGGGATCGAACCCCGGACCTTCCGCATGCGAAGCGGACGCTCTACCACTGAGCTACATCCCCTCTTTCTTACATATTTTAGGCGTCTACCAACGTATGTGAGAAGTCACTTGAAGCGCAAAGCTCACAAGCAAATGTCGAATGCGAATGTTGGATAACTATCATTTGTTTTTTCTTAAACAAGTCAACGTTTACTGCGGTGAGAAGGAAGGGTTGATGATAGGAAAGTAATAAAATAAAATGGATTTTTCTAAAAGGAAAATTAAAACGCACACCATTTTGATAGGGCAAAAAATGTGAATGGAGATGCGGGGGATCGAACCCCGGACCTTCCGCATGCAAAGCGGACGCTCTACCACTGAGCTACATCCCCTCTTTCTTACATATTTTAGGCGTCTACCAACGTATGTGAGAAGTCACTTGAAGCGCAAAGCTCACAAGCAAATGTCGAATGCGAATGTTGGATAACTATCATTTGCTTTTTCTTAGACAAGTCAAAGTTTACTGCGGCGAGAAGGGAGAGGAACGTAATTGGAAAGTAATAAAACAAAATGGATTTTTCTAAAAGGAAAATTAAAACGCACACTATTTTGATAGGGCAAAAAATGTGAATGGAGATGCGGGGGATCGAACCCCGGACCTTCCGCATGCAAAGCGGACGCTCTACCACTGAGCTACATCCCCTCTTTCTTACATATTTTAGGCGTCTACCAACGTATGTGAGAAGTCACTTGAAGCGCAAAGCTCACAAGCAAATGTCGAATGCGAATGTTGGATAACTATCATTTGCTTTTTCTTAGACAAGTCAAAGTTTACTGCGGCGAGAAGGGAGAGGAACGTAATTGGAAAGTAATAAAACAAAATGGATTTTTCTAAAAGGAAAATTAAAACGCACACTATTTTGATAGGGCAAAAAATGTGAATGGAGATGCGGGGGATCGAACCCCGGACCTTCCGCATGCGAAGCGGACGCTCTACCACTGAGCTACATCCCCTCTTTCTTACATATTTTAGGCGTCTACCAACGTATGTGAGAAGTCACTTGAAGCGCAAAGCTCACAAGCAAAAGTCGAGAGGAATGTGATAATGCGAATGTTGGATAACTATCATTTGTTTTTTCTTAAACAAATCAACGTTTACTGCGGTGAGAAGGAAGGGTTGATGATAGGAAAGTAATAAAATAAAATGGATTTTTCTAAAAGGAAAATTAAAACGCACACCATTTTGATAGGACAGAAATTGTGAATGGAGATGCGGGGGATCGAACCCCGGACCTTCCGCATGCAAAGCGGACGCTCTACCACTGAGCTACATCCCCTCTTTCTTACATATTTTAGGCGTCTACCAACGTATGTGAGAAGTCACTTGAAGCGCAAAGCTCACAGGCAAAAGTCGAGAGGAATGTGATAATGCGAATGTTGGATAACTATCATTTGTTTTTTCTTAAACAAGTCAACGTTTACTGCGGTGAGAAGGAAGGGTTGATGATAGGAAAGTAATAAAATAAAATGGATTTTTCTAAAAGGAAAATTAAAACGCACACCATTTTGATAGGACAGAAATTGTGAATGGAGATGCGGGGGATCGAACCCGGACCTTCCGCATGCAAAGCGGACGCTCTACCACTGAGCTACATCCCCTCTTTCTTACATATTTTAGGCGTCTACCAACGTATGTGAGAAGTCACTTGAAGCGCAAAGCTCACAAGCAAATGTCGAATGCGAATGTTGGATAACTATCATTTGCTTTTTCTTAGACAAGTCAAAGTTTACTGCGGTGAGAAGGGAGAGGAACGTAATTGGAAAGTAATAAAACAAAATGGATTTTTCTAAAAGGAAAATTAAAACGCACACTATTTTGATAGGGCAAAAAATGTGAATGGAGATGCGGGGGATCGAACCCCGGACCTTCCGCATGCGAAGCGGACGCTCTACCACTGAGCTACATCCCCTCTTTCTTACATATTTTAGGCGTCTACCAACGTATGTGAGAAGTCACTTGAAGCGCAAAGCTCACAAGCAAAAGTCGAGAGGAATGTGATAATGCGAATGTTGGATAACTATCATTTGTTTTTTCTTAAACAAATCAACGTTTACTGCGGTGAGAAGGAAGGGTTGATGATAGGAAAGTAATAAAATAAAATGGATTTTTCTAAAAGGAAAATTAAAACGCACACCATTTTGATAGGACAGAAATTGTGAATGGAGATGCGGGGGATCGAACCCCGGACCTTCCGCATGCAAAGCGGACGCTCTACCACTGAGCTACATCCCCTCTTTCTTACATATTTTAGGCGTCTACCAACGTATGTGAGAAGTCACTTGAAGCGCAAAGCTCACAAGCAAATGTCGAATGCGAATGTTGGATAACTATCATTTGCTTTTTCTTAGACAAGTCAACGTTTACTGCGGTGAGAAGGAAGGGTTGATGATAGGAAAGTAATAAAATAAAATGGATTTTTCTAAAAGGAAAATTAAAACGCACACCATTTTGATAGGGCAAAAAATGTGAATGGAGATGCGGGGGATCGAACCCCGGACCTTCCGCATGCGAAGCGGACGCTCTACCACTGAGCTACATCCCCTCTTTCTTACATATTTTAGGCGTCTACCAACGTATGTGAGAAGTCACTTGAAGCGCAAAGCTCACAAGCAAATGTCGAATGCGAATGTTGGATAACTATCATTTGCTTTTTCTTAGACAAGTCAACGTTTACTGCGGTGAGAAGGAAGGGTTGATGATAGGAAAGTAATAAAATAAAATGGATTTTTCTAAAAGGAAAATTAAAACGCACACCATTTGATAGGGCAAAAAATGTGAATGGAGATGCGGGGGATCGAACCCCGGACCTTCCGCATGCAAAGCGGACGCTCTACCACTGAGCTACATCCCCTCTTTCTTACATATTTTAGGCGTCTACCAACGTATGTGAGAAGTCACTTGAAGCGCAAAGCTCACAAGCAAATGTCGAATGCGAATGTTGGATAACTATCATTTGCTTTTTCTTAGACAAGTCAAAGTTTACTGCGGCGAGAAGGGAGAGGAACGTAATTGGAAAGTAATAAAACAAAATGGATTTTTCTAAAAGGAAAATTAAAACGCACACTATTTTGATAGGGCAGAAAATGTAAATGGAGATGCGGGGGATCGAACCCCGGACCTTCCGCATGCGAAGCGGACGCTCTACCACTTAGCGACTACCAACGTATGTGAGAAGTCACTTGAAGCGTAAAGCTCACAAGCAAATGTCGAATGCGAATGTTGGATAACTATCATTTGCTTTTTCTTAGACAAGTCAAAGTTTACTGCGGCGAGAAGGGAGAGGAACGTAATTGGAAAGTAATAAAACAAAATGGATTTTTCTAAAAGGAAAATTAAAACGCACACTATTTTGATAGGGCAGAAAATGTAAATGGAGATGCGGGGGATCGAACCCCGGACCTTCCGCATGCGAAGCGGACGCTCTACCACTGAGCTACATCCCCGTCTTGTGCTACTCTTTACACAAGTTCGTCGACTATCAACCTGAATGGGAACTTGAAGCGTGATTCACAAACAAAATTCGAGAGGAATAGGATAATATCAAATGTGGGAAAGACCCATCGCCACATGGAAGAGCATTTTTTTTTTAATACAGTCATACTTTTTATACCACAACGCGCGCGTTTCTCGAATTCTGATTGGCTCTCAGCCGTGGGTACATAAGAGGACATACCACGGAACGCGCCATCATAAGCGCGCGCGCTAAAAAGAACCAACGAAAACACCGTTTGGCTGCGCGCGCGCTGCTTTTGCCTTTTTATTTTTGCCTTTTTGTTGTGGTATAAAACAAATGTCCTCTGATTTTCCGTGGTATGTCCTCTTATATACCACGGAATGACGTAATAAAGTGGTCAAAATGTACTGCGGACCCACTCGGCTGCGCCTCGTGAGTCCACAACATTTTGACCACTCTATTACGTCATTCCGTGGTATATAAGAGGACTTAGTTTACAGTTGACGCGGTTTCCATTGTTATTCGTAGGGAATTAACTCGGATAATGGCTCTCAACAAACTAAAAGTCGGGGAGGGATTTGAATTCTCCAGGGAAAGGTTGGGGTTGATCAATAGAATTGAATTGAATTTCTAGGTAAATATATTGCTCATTATGGATTCATAGGTAAATATATGGCTCATTATGGATTAATAGGTAAATATCTAGTTATTTACCTATGAATCCATAATAAGCCATATACTAACCTGTAAATCACTAATGTGTGGTTCCAGAAAATATCCCCCGGAAGAGTGTTGAAAAGTGACCCCCCCACCTCTCTGGAATTTCCGAAGAAAAATACAGTATTTGTATGGAAAATATATTTCCTATTATCCTTCCTATGGATAATTTCTGGAACCACACAATAAGCCATTTTACCAAGACTTCAAGGGGCACTGTCACGTTTGTTTCATCAAAATGTTTTAAAATAAGACCAGTGTTCTACAGAAACAACTCCGAACGAAAAAGAAACTTGTTCAGCCTGTTCGAAAATCAAAAATGCCAATTAGCAATCCAATTCCATCCGCTCGATTGTACACGAAAATACTCCAAATTGTATTGATCTAGCAGCTGAAAGGTTAGTTAAAAAACGTAGACCATTATTTTGTTGATTTCTAGGGAGTTTGACTGCATTTAAGCTACTTAAAATGACCCCAAGTTAGACCAAATTCATGATAGACCATGACAGTTGCCCCTTTCACAATGACCAATTCAATTATCAACCCAAACATTTAACTAGTGAATTCAAATCCATACACTTACCCCGAGAAAAAAACATCTAATAATCTCATTTTATGCATCTATGCTGACTGTCTGTCTATAACCAATCTCCTGATTATCCTTTATGCGAATCCCGTTGAACGCCACAAAACACGATTTCCGAGAACGCCTTCACTTGAACCATAATCGAGAAGCGTTTGTCCAGTCTACTTGCTTGGTCTCATTGCCCATAGAGTGTGTTTAAGACGTAAACCTGAAAATACAGATAAAATCATGCCCAGGTTAATTGCATATCTAATCGTAGAGAGCAACCAACGAGCGCAAAATACCTGGAAACTTGCCTTCAGTTCTCCATCTTGAATCAGTTCCATCCGTTTTGCTAGACACAACGTTATGCAAATTGAGCTGTAGCTGTCAGGGCGTGGTACAAATGAAAATAACCAGTAAGGACGTAGTTGCTTTTGTCTCTATTATTTTCGTTCTAACAAAGGAGTTCTTTTGTCTGTAGTCTATTATCCTCGTTCTTTGTGTTGAGGTATAGGGTATTGTTGTATTATCCAACCAGAGAGGAGCTTTAAGCAGCTACGTACCGACCAAAATAACAGCGCTTTAATGAGTTGCGATTTAAAAAAAAGGACGCTTGATTGATTGGACTGGCTGTTGTACGAAAACAAAAGACGTAATTCGTGTTTGGAAACCTTTGTCAATCATGGTTGAATAAAAGTTGTCATTCATTTTCTTCAGCATCACAACTTTATTGTGCATGGTAAAAATTAATTGCAATAAGTTTCTCTGGGGAACCCACTTCTATGAAAGCAGCTAAATAACTAACAATAGTTCCTATTGGAATCCGCTATCGTTTTCAATTGTAAACCTGACTCCTTTTCAAAACTGTTCAATTCAATGAAAAGAATGCATTTCATTTGTTCCTGTTTTCTGAAAACCTTGTCAACTGTAAACTAAGCCCGTAATTACCTCGATTCTCGGCAATAACCCAATACATCCCTCGGGCCTACGGCCCTTGGGATGTATTGGGGTTATTGCCGAGAATCGAGGTAATTAACTCTAACTTAGTTTACAGTTGACGCGGTTTCCATTGTTATTCGTAGGGAATTAACTCGATAATGGCTCTCAACAAACTGAAAGTCGGGGAGGGATTTGAATTCTCCAGGGAAAGGTTGGGGTTGATCAATAGAATTGAATTGAATTTCTAGGTAAATATATTGCTCATTATGGATTAATAGGTAAGTATATGGCTCATTATGGATTAATAGGTAAATATCTAGTTATTTACCTATGAATCCATAATAAGCCATATACTTACCTGTAAATCAATAATGTGTGGTTCCAGAAAATATCCCCCCCCCCCCCCCCCGGAAGAGTGTTGAAAAGTGACCCCCACCTCTCTGGAATTCCCGGAGAAAAATACAGTATTTGTATGGAAAATATATCCTTTCCTATTATCCTTCCTATGGATAATTTCTGGAACCACACAATAAGCCATTTTTACCAAGACTTCAAGGGGCACTGTCACGTTTGTTTCATCAAAATATTTTAAAATAAGACAAGTGTTCTACAGAAACAACTCCGAACCTATATTCTGTTTCAAATTAGTCTTAAAAAGAAAAAGAAACTTGTTCAGCCTGTTCGAAAATCAAAAATGCCAATTAGCAATCCAATTCCATCCGCTCGATTATACACGAAAATACTCCAAATTTGTATTGATCTAGCAGCTGAAAGGTTAGGTATAAAACGTAGACCATTATTTTGTTGATTTGTAGGGGGTTTGACTGCATTTTAAGCTACTTAAAATGACCCCAAGTTAGACCAAATCCATGATAGACCATGACAGTTGCCCCTTTCACAATGACTAATTCAATTATCAACCCAAACATTTAACTAGTGAATTCAAATCCATACACTTACCCCGAGAAAAAAAACATCCAATAATCTCAGTTTATGCATCTATGCTGACTGTCTGTCTATAACCAATATTTGCTTCTGATTATCCTTTATGCGAATCCCGTTGAACGCCACAAAACACGATTTCCGAGAACGCCTTCACTTGAACCATATTGAGAAGCGTTTGTCCAGTCTACTTGCTTAGTCTCATTGCCCATAGAGTGTGTTTAAGACGTAAACATGAAAATACAGATAAAATCATGCCCAAGTTCATTGCATATCTAATCGTAGAGAGCAACCAACGAGCGCAAAATACCTGAAACTTGCCTTCAGTTTCTCCATCTTGAATCAGTTCCATCCGTTTTGCTAGACAGAACGTTATGCAAATTGAGCTGTAGAAGCTGTAAGCTGTCAGGGCGTGGTACAAATGAAAATAACCAGTAAGGACGTAGTTGCTTTTGTCTCTATTATTTTCGTTCTACAAAGGAGTTCTTTTGTCTGTAGTCTATTATCCTCGTTCTTTGTGTTGAGGTAGGGTATTGTTGTATTATCCAACCAGAGAGGAGCTTTACGCAGCTACGTACCGACCAAAATAACAGCGCTTTAATGAGTTGCGCTTTTACAAAAGGCCGCTTGATTGATTGGACTGGCTGTTGTACGAAAACAAAAGACGTAATTCGTGTTTGGAAACCTTTGTCAATCATAGTTGAATAAAAGTTGTCATTCATTTTCTTCAGCATCACAACGTTATTGTGCATGGTAAAAATTAATTGCAATGAGTTTCTCTGGGGAACCCACTTCTATGAAAGCAGCTAAATAACTAACAATAGTTCCTATTGGAATCCGCTATCTTTTTCAATTGTAAACTGTACTCCTTTTCAAAACTGTTAAATTCAATGAGAAGAATGCATTTCATTTGTCCCTGTTTTCTGAAAACCTTGTCAACTGTAAACTAAGTCCGTTAATTACCTCGATTCTCGGCAATAACCCCAATACATCCCTCGGGCCTACGGCCCTTGGGATGTATTGGGGTTATTGCCTCGAATCTCGGTAATTAACTCTAACATACCACGGAAAATCAGAGGACATTTGTTAAGTATTTGATAAAGATAGAGATAACTTTAAAAAATGTGTGCTAAAACGAAATTCAAAAAAAGACGATGGAGATGCGGGGGATCGAACCCCGGGCCTTCCGCATGCAAAGCGGACGCTCTACCACTGAGCTACATCCCCGCCTGTGCTACTTTGTTTGCGATTATCAACTTGAATGGTAAGTACCGTAACATAGGCAGGTACCCGTATAACGATGTGATGGCTAGTTAACAGGCTGTGATTTATCGTCCCGGTAATTACCACTGTATGCATTGCTACGCGACCTTCAAAATTCACTGTTGCGATGGGCGATTTTACGCAAGAAAATTTTAATATCAATTTTCTTGAACAGAGAGTTAAACATTCTAGGCAAGGGAAGCCAAGGATAGCTTAAAACCATTTTGGTTGATTTTGCAATCAATATCGATCCAGTAAAGCGCTAAAAATCGTCAATCGTCCATCGCAACATTGAATTTTGAGGTCGCGTAGCAATGCATACAGTGGTAAACCTGTTTCATTTGATCTGAACCTGGTGACAGTGATATTTACTCTTCATCTTCAGGTAATCTACACCATGGGGCCCTGGTATGTCATCTATTTTGGTGTGGTCGTCTTCTTCGGTCCATTTTTCCTGGTCAACCTCGTCCTAGCAGTCGTAGCCGCATCCTATGAAAACGAAGTGCAAGCCAGCAAAAAGGTAAAGGCTTGAGATCCATGATTTGACCATTCCAGATATTACAATACTATTGGCGTAGCCTGAATAAAGTCAATCAACGAAACATACTGTCTAATATAAGTACATAAGTAAATGGGTTACGCAAACGGCTCTTCTTCCGATGCGGGACCTACGGTTTTACGTCCTTATCCGAGAAGACGCACTGTCTAAAAAATGAGGTCCTAGCCTGTAGTTGATGTTTCCCGGCACATTTTGTACCCTGTTTTCTTAGTGACGCACGGGTGCCAAGCTGTAGCGTTTGCTTCTCTCCTCGGTGCCTTGCGATCGATTCCCAGCTTCAGCTCTAAGGAATGTTTAATTCGTTATTCTCCCGTGATTCACGTCTTTCGCGGACAAGATAATTAACAGAGGTTCCCGTCTCTCGATGCTATTTTTGTCGAACGTCTCCTTTAAACCATTTATTTTCGCGCTTTACAATACACACCTATAGCGCTGTTCACGCTGACGTCATCCATTATCATTAAGGCCTGGTTTCCATATAGTCTTATCTGTCGCATCAGTCGACAGTGAAACAATGGAAATTGGAATTATTCTTTTGTTTCACGGTTGACTGATACGACAGATAAGACTATATGGAAACTAGGCTTAATGTGCCAACCAAAGATCGATTGGTTCACAGAATCTACGGTAGCACATTAGTATTACAATGGCAATGTTGATAAACAGTGAATAGCGCTATATATGGGGCGCGAGAAGCTGAAAATGTTTCCTTATGAAAACCAAAGGAACTTCTTAGTCAGAAATGTGCTGACAGTTCGGGAAGAAGCTCATCGTGCTGTACTCGAACGAAGCTTCACTGGAAGCTCTTCTTGGACGCCGAAATATACGTAAAAATGCCTAAAAGGTTTAACTCTGATTTCTTCCAGGAATGACTTGAAAAATACTAGATATCGTTTTTGAATACCGACGTTTCGGCAACGCTGCCCTTTTCAAGTCATTCTACTAGAAAAACGCTGCGCAGAGCCTCTTATTGATAAACATCATTTCTTCCAGGAAACCGAAGAAGAAAGAAAAGAACAAAAACGAGACGCGTCTGCTTACTCTGTTCGTCGCGCAAGCATAATGAGTATCGTTTATGGACAAGTCGATCTCACTCTGGAAGACAAAGCTCTGTACGGCCTGCCACCGGTTGTCACATACAGTGAACCTGACGAGGAAGACATCAGCGTTTACCAAATAAAACAAGACTCGGATGCGCAGAACCAGGCACTGCATCAAAACTGGATTGCGTCAAGGCATCCTTCTACTCTAACAATGACAAAACCGAACACGGAAAGCGTATCTCAAATATTCACCAATGGACTGACAGAACAAGGAGCTTCACAAGTGTTGAACACGAAAAAACAAGAGGCAACTGATTCTCAGATTTTGGTGATCAGCCCCAGGAGAACTGAGAATTCCTCGCAGATGTTAAACGGTATCAGATCTGAGCAGACGTCCCAAATCATTAGCAGCAAGAAATCAAATTTGAATGAGAAGAAACCGAGCGAGATAAAGCCCTCGTTAGCTTCGCGCAGATGGAAACGATTTCGACGGCGGCTGTTGAAGTTTACAAACGGCAAAGTTTTAGAAGTATTTATCATAATTTGTATATTACTGAACACATTAGCAATGACTATAGAACATCCAAGATTAGAGGATCCTATGCTTCAAGTTGTTAACATTGCAAATGAGGTAGGTGTTTTTTTTAGAATAAAACGGACCACGACATACGTCGTGCCACAGTCCTTGTACCACACGATCCTTACAAAGGGTCCTGAAACGAGCCCGGGGGTATTCCAACTTCAAATATGGAGTTTTCCATGACCCACGCCAGTTTCTTTTTCTACTCAAATGTTTTCCTTATTTCTCTCTCTCCTTGGATAAAACTGTGACTATTGTATTAAAATTTCATAAAAATAAACAAACTCAAGTCTTACACTTATCTGTATCTTCTTTCAGGTATTTACGTTTATATTTCTTCTGGAGATGATACTAAAGTTGATAGCCATGGGATTTTGGGGCTACCTTAGAGTACGATGGAACATCTTTGATGGCATTGTGGTCATAATCAGCATGGTGGACTTTACTGTTACGAAAGCGATGGCAAATACCGAGGAGACAGGAGTGAGCGTACTACGCACATTCAGACTGGTGAGTACTTTTGGGAGTAACAAGAAGAGGAAGACATCCATAACAAGGCATCTGATGGTAATAGCGCCTGACGAAATCAATAGAACACAATCCTTCGATTGTAAAACGCAATCAAACTTTCTCGTCGTGTGGTCAGAAAGAATGCTGGTAAAAAATGAAGAAGGAAAAACTATTTTTCCATCAACTTTATCTGAGGCCACTTATCAATTAATGTTTGTTCCTATTTAGCAAAAAAATGTATGAAAAAATATATGGAGATGCGGGGAGTCGAACCCCGGGCCTTCCGCATGCGAAGCGGACGCTCTACCACTGAGCTACATCCCCGATCTTCTGGTAACTCTTTGTTATCAAAAATCAGTTTCACGTTTGCCGACACTCCCTTAAGCAATTCACGCTGGGGCCAACCACCCCCCTAAATGAGTCATTAAAAGTGACCAAAAATCAAATCTCGCCATAACTTTTTACCCCTTGTGTCTATTTTTACTAAACTTCGTACATTGGATGACATTATGAAGACAAACATTTTCAATGTATTGAGTGATCACCATGGTGATTGTGACGTCACTGGCGTTAACGTATTTATTGGACCATTTTTCGTAATGTTGAATCTGCTTGTTTTTTGTAGCGGCAATGATAGATTTCAACAAGAAAAGCTAAACGTCGAAAACCGTTTGCTTTTAGTATTTATATTAGCTGAGTTATGATTTTTTCATGATTTGTGTAAGGTTGGATCTACCTTACCAGTTGAAAAAGTTTACAAAATAATTATTTACTGCACGGTAACCATCATTGCACATACAAATATCTTAGTATATAGGTTATATTAGTTGACTACAAAATAATTGCACACATTTCCACTTTCGATCATTTATTTTCCGTGTTTAAAATCCAAAAGATGTATACTCATGACGTAATAGATTATGACGTCACAATATAACAATGCTTTATATCTTCGCTCTAAGGACGAAATTCAAAATTTCAAAATCATACGATTTTAGATACCATTTTGCTTGACACTTAACAACAGAAATCGGTTCAATTGACTAAAAACTAAAAAAAAATACCAGTGAGTTTGTTTCCCATACATTTGCTACTGTAACAAAAAAGGTGGGGGAGGGGAGGGGGTCATTCTTTGAAATACTAGACCTCAGCTATTTTTTATGCTATCAACAAACGGTTTTCGGTTTTCAACATCTCTTGCTAAGGTGTATCATCGCCATTACAGAAATAGTGCATATTCCAATTCTTAAAAATGATCAAACGATTGCGCAATCTCTGGTGACGTCACAAAGCATCATAGTGACGTCAAAAGTAATGGAAAATATTTGTCATCGTAATGTTATCCTATCTACAAAATTTGGTCAAAATAGCCTCAAAGGATGGAAAGTCATGTTGAGTCAAAGTTTGAATGACGCATTTTGGGGGGTGGTTGGCCCCAGCGTGATTAAAACACCAGTCATGTCTTGTATTTCGCTGTCCTTGGTTTAAATTTCTAAACCAGTTATTTTGCTACTTTTCGTCACAGTTTTGGGGCCCAGCGCAATTCAGCTTACGAACTGCAAGTCTGGGGAGTCAGTCGCAAACACATTTTTTCTTTAATGTCAGACTTACAGAACCAAGTTGACAGGGCTCTTAATATTGAACGGATTGAGAAGGTTTACGTGATTCAGGACACTCCTGTTTTGTACCGGTCTTTCCGTTTTTCGTTGCTAAGAGTGCAAACGTTAGACCACTAGAATTACTTTCATTTTGAAAAGGAAAGACAAAAAGATAAATGATAATCCATGGCCGGAAAAGAAAATCGCTGGAGATGCGGGGGATCGAACCCCGGGCCTTCCGCATGCGAAGCGGACGCTCTACCACTGAGCTACATCCCCATCTGTCATGTGTATGAATTTTCTGTAAATCTTGTTGTGGCTTTTCTCTGCAGTTGAGAGTTCTGAAGCTTGCCAAGTCTTGGAGCACAATGAACAGCCTCCTGGCCACCATCGGCAAGAGTTTGGGTGCTCTTGGAAATTTAACCTTCATCCTTGGTATTATAGTCTATATATTTGCTGTCATGGGGATGCAGCTATTAGGAAGCTCCTACACTCCTGATAAATTTGGCGGTGAGATTCCGCGATGGAATTTCAAAGACTTTTTACATTCGTTTATGATGATATTTCGAGTGTTGTGCGGAGAATGGATAGAGCCGCTGTGGGACTGCATGAGGGCTACTGGACCGGTGGCGATGCTGCTCTTTATACCAGCATTTATTCTAGGGAACTTTATAGTAAGTATTCTTATGTGTTTATAAACCATAGTTTCGGCTTACAGTCGAGCTCGTTGTATCGCAATGATCAAAATACACTCTAGAATCCGTGATTTGTTTTGGCAATTCTAGGCCAGTAGGAGGGGGTTCGAGGCATTCGAATGAAACCCCCTTGGGGCCAGACAAATTAGGTTTCACAGAACAGGTAGGAATCACTACAAAATGCAATACATTTGGTTTATAAAGTTTTTTTTCTGAAAAACTGAGGACAACTAACCCCGGGCCTGAATTCTGCGCCGTCAATCCAAACATGGCTCAGATGAAAGAAAAGAAGCCAGAGACTGGAAGCAGCGAGGTGGTACTCACTACCGTCACATGCGAGTTTTCCGACGTATTTTTCTTTACTTATAACGTTTTGCATTTGGCTACTTTGCACTATGGTTTATAGAGAAACACGTCGAATTATCTATTTTTCAACTGATTTTGATCAATATTTCTGATAATATGAGCAATTTTATCTCCTTACCGGGTGGGGTCTGGTAACTAGTCAAACGCAAGATTCCTTTCTTTTGCAAAAAAACCCACTTGCACTCTCCCAATATAAAAAATTCGAACGGTACATAACAGTTGGAAAAATCACCAGTCACAACGTTTATAATAAAAACCTTTCTTTTAGAAATGCCATTTGCAAGTGTTTCTGATAACACCTGACCCTGTAGGTTCAAATCTAGTGAGCCTTTGGCAGTTAAGTTGGCTGCGTAGTCAATCACAATCGTGTGAGCCAATCGGATCCTTGTTCAGTGAACTCCTTTGGCTTGTTTTTCGAGACACGTCGCAACAGACATGTCGCACTAGGCGAAACTAGGAAAGGATCTGATTGGCTCACGAGTTTGATTGACTACGCTTGATTTTTTTGACAAAAAATGGTCTTCGAAACGCTCTTGGCCTATTTCTTCAAACTTATAGTCTGACCTCATTGGCGTTGTTATTGCGAAAAGTTATCTTGCATGTCTGGGTGGATTCTTCAACTCAAAAAATGGAGGGCCGCCATTTCGTTGCCATGGAAGCGTCAATTTAAACAAAACATGTAAACACATATAACGATCAATTGCATGTTTCTTGTAAAGTGGCTTGCCTTTCTGTGTATGTATAGCACGTGAGATACAGGACATACCAGACCGAAGAGTCAACTAAAAACTGCTATAAGCCACCTTAAGTGCAAATTTTCTTAGTTTTTTTTATTAATAACACGCAATGGCAGTGGTTCAAAATACCTATTTTTTGCAAAATACAGACAACGCTTCAAATCTACTAAGATACCTATTGTCTTGAATAAATTCCCGTTGATTTGCGATAAATGTGAAACTAATCGCGCGCTAAAATTATCTGAAAAACAGAAAAAATGAAGAACTTTTTCTAAACTGTAATGAATTTCTTCCGAATTGCATAAATTACAAAAATAACATAGTGAGTTTTAAATCTCGTGTGTTATAGCCGAAATCTACCTCGTCGGTGCGAATGGAATCTCAGATGTATAGGTTTAAATAGTTTGAGCAAAAAACCTTAATTTTTTTTAAATGTAAACGAGGAAATTAGAAACAAACTTCGGTAGCAATCACATTTGCTGTCGTTTGTTTAGATATAGCGGAACTCCCCGTGCCGAAGGCACGGAGTGGAGCCCCATACGTATCATTCAACGTCACATGAGAAAGCAACCCATCCAAGCCAAAACGATACGTTCAGCGGCTTTTTTATAAGAACGTTCAGCCTGAAATTCACCCAAATTTTAAGAACATGCTAAGAACATGCCTGAGCCTCAGATAGGAGCAAAATAAATTTATTTTCAGTGATGCATTCTAAAATCCAGAATCAAATGTGTTATTAACGACCTTAAATATTGTAATTTATAAACTCTCTTAAATACTTCATTGGTATGTATCCTTCTATAAGATCTATCATATTTCAGGTTCCGACGTCACTGAAATGTAAGAACATCCGTAAGAACATTTCCAGCCTCAAACTGCTCCAAAAATAAGAACGGCCCAGCCTCAACTGAAAATTAGACGTTCTTATAAAAAAAAAGAGTGTATGTAAATTTTATGAAGTGGGGGACAAAACTTTCAGTAAACTTCACGCCATTGCTAAACTCTCTCAAAATAGGCTATAAGTCCGGGCAATAGACCAAATGACTGCAATTTTACTAGACCACACATCTGTAGTTTCTTAGTGCAATAAGGCTTATGGTTATCTATATATTAGAGGAAATGCAAACCCCGGTCGTATTATTATGCTTTAAATTTTGGTGGGGGACAATGCTTTCAGTAAACTTCGAAATTTTATATTTCCAAGAACTTATTTCCGATCTCAGTCAGAATGCCACATTTCGACATAAAAATCTATAGACCACAGTTGGCTCAGTTTGTTTCATTGCGGCGTTGCTTATTTTGACAATAAATCTAAAAAACCTGAAATACGCTAAAATTATCAAATTTTGGGACACGAAAATGGCAAAGACGTTTTCACTAATAATATCGAAGAAGATGCATATATTGAAGCAAATACCATATAAGTTATTTCATTTAGGATTGGAACTTCGATTTATGGCAAATTTTGCGTTGTATGTTTTATCCATGAAGAAATAAGTAAAAATATTTTTACACCAGGCGCTGAACGTGTGACGCTGGGACATGCAAATTTGCATAAAAACAGAGATATTTATAATGATTTTTCGATCCTAAAAAGCTCTTTTTCACAAAAATTATTTTTCCAGGGAAAGATGAGTATTAGGTGCATAGACTTGTGCTTAGAGAATGAGCTTACGGCAAACCGATGCTTTAAAAATTGATTTTAACGGCAAAAATTGGCGAGTGAGTACCACCTCGCTGCTTCCAGTCAGAGTGAGTTATAAAGACTCATGAGTTCTGTGTTGTTTGTCGGAACTTTCTTGACGTCATACTGATGTTACAAAGGGTATTCTCGATTCCTAGCGTAGCTAAATCAGGAGACGGATTCTAGATCATCAAGATGCTGTAAAGATTATATGACACGAAATCAGTTTTAACCTCACCCAAAGGACTCACCTTAAGGCGAGGTAAAACGGGCAACAAAACGCTTATTATATAGCTCGTGTTTATTCGATCAAAGCGCGCGCTCTGATTGGTTCTATCATGGTCACGTGGCGGGTTACAAATTCAATGTAGCCCGCGCGGGCTACAATTAAAAAATTGTTGCCCGCGCGGGCGACATCGCTAGAGCGAGAAATTTCGGCGGAATATTTTTACCCATGTTTACCGTATTTTCTTTTTGCTATATAATAAAACACTTAATGACTACACCCTCGGGAAACAGCGAGTTTTGTTTTCCCTCGAATCTCGATGTTTCCCTCGACTTCGTCTCGACATCGAGATTCTCGGGAAAACAAAACTCGCTGTTTCCCTCGGAAGCAGTCAAGTGTATATTAACTTGTCTCGAAACATTGTTGCAAATGCAAAACGAGTTGAAGAGCAATGTTGCGCGTTTTACCACCTGACCAAAAACAACTTGCATTGCAACAAATCGAGAGTTGTTTGTCAGGTGGTAAACGCACAGCGTCGCTCTTCAGCTCGTTTTGCACAGTGTTGCGCGACAGGTTGGGCGATTTTGTTGCCCGTTTTACCTCGTCTTTAGGAAAATATGTGTTTTAACTTTACTATAGACGAAGGAAATATTATTATCCTGGGCAGCACGCATGCGTAACAATTAAGCTGTTCAAATGCGCGCGTTTCGCTATGAAAAGTTTGACACAAATATAAAATATCCATGTACCAGCTTTGCCAAATGGACACCTTCGTAAGGTGCCAAAGTGTTATATGAAACCAGAGTCAGAAGTGAATAGTACTAAGTAAAAACGCGTATCCCACATGGATCTCTTCCTCACTTGTTGGCAGTATATACCGTTTCCGGAATACGTTGTCACTGAAAAAAGCAGCAAAGCTTGGTGCGCTAGGGAGTATGGGTCAATATTTATTTGAATTTCTGTAAAATATTGAGACAAACATGGTTAGATATGTGCTGGAATTTTATGATTTTACCTGTGGTTGCGATAACTGTCTGAATTCAGATCAAACAATAGCAGTTTAGATTCCCCATTATCCTTTGCACAGGGTCCTGAAGGGGTAAAACGGGAGCCGGGATTCGCCTTATTTTAGGCCGGGAAAACGGGATTTGGGTTACCGGGAATGGGAATCAAGATGCTTCAACGGAAAACGGGATTTTTCAAATCTCCCCTTGTATATCCTAATAAAAAGTCGTTAATCGTTAATTTATCTCATTTTTCGCATTTTGAGACTGTTCAACGGACTTCAACCTGAAAATAGAATTTTACTTCTGATCCCTCGCAATCTGCGAGGTTTTGGAAAACGGTTTAATAAATTTGCATAGGCATTTTTAAAATGGCGGATCCACTATTTAAATAGAATCGTATGATATCTCTTTTATGTCAAAATTGAGGACGAGATATCATAGCGGCAGAGGATTTGGGGAGAATCATTTCATTTTTGGGCGAGCGAAAGGGAGGATCTCTCGAAAGAAGCCCTGAAAGGGGGATCACTAGAAATGTTCTACGTAGTTATACCATTTGTATTTTTCTAGTTCCCTTCTTTCGCACGCTGCGCGCTTGCGCGCACAAGGAAAATTTATATTGTAAGCGGTGAGATCGACGTTAAGCATAGAAATTTGTCATTTGGGCTGCAATAATAACAATTTCGTCATTTGAAGCGTACATGAAGCCTACAGGCTTTATTGACTATATACAAAAAATGCAATGTTCATCGACCTTCTCTTTGAGGCTTGAAGAACTGTGTTTATCGAAATCAGGCCTGCCTGAACATTCCCCGAGTCAGCTAACGGCTTATAGACATATTAAATTCGTTTTAAAAGTTTCGATAAATTGAGAGTACCAAAGATAGTCCCCATAAAAGCAGAAATCTCAATTTCAACATCGCAGTTTTCGCGCGCCGGGATTTTAACTATCACTATTGATCCTATCGGGACCGGGATTTTACCTACTGGGAACGGGATTTTGCCCAAAAAACGGCCGGGAAACGGGATTGGGACCCCCCCTTCAGGACCCTGTTTGCACTTCAAGCTTATAGCTTTTTGGGTGACAACGTTTCCCGGAAACGGTATATAAAGGTTCGCGTATGTATAATTCTCGTTGACTGTTCACTTCTTATTACAAGAGGGGCGTCCATACATGGTCTGGTGGCCGGGCGTTCCCTCACCTAGCAGGTCCCTAGTGGACCGAGTCCCTGAGTCGCTACCGAACAATTAACACACCGTGGATAGCGCCTGCCGGGGCCGAAATCTCTGGCGTGTCGTAACCACAGTAAATGGACGCCATACGACGCTCCAGCTCTCGTCTGGAAGTATGGTCCGGCATTTTTTATCTCGAAGATACTGGGAACGTCCAAATTGTATGTAGAAAAACTTTGAGACTACGTTTTCAGAGGCAACTGATACAATCCACAAGACCAGCCCAACATTTTTGGAGCACATCAAATCAACGCTTCACATGACTGTCGTGAAAACAATTGCAATCACTAGCCAATCAGAATCGAGAGAAATCACGGCTTACTCCTAAATGGCTTTTTCTCAGCCAATTGCAAGCCGAACCAATTACTAAGTAATTACATAATTGTATTTACTACAGAATTGGCTGAGAAAAACGAGTAGCCAACGAGAAGGCAAAGCAATGGCATTTACATAAGAAGTCTTGACAGTCATGTGAAATTCCGCTCTATTTTAGGAGGAGATTTAATATAATACTAGCTGATGCCCGTGAAAAATTCACGGAGTGTAAGGGGGAAATTTACTAAAAGTGTTCTCTGTTTAAAAAAAACGGGAAAAAAATCACAATGGCCATATGGATGTGGGGAGGGGTTCATGATTTCCCCCTTCCATAAACTGCTGGATTTACATTACTAATAACCTCCCATCAGCATGAGTACCCCGTCCCACCATGCCGAAATAAATGAAGTGAGCCCAAAAGGATTTTTTTTTTGCACTGGTCTCCCTGCTTGGTTTGACAAAATCACGCGTGTGTCAGTCTCTCAAATCGGTCAAAGAACCCGTGAAAATCGAAAGCACAATTTGACTTCGGAATTTTGTATGTTTATCTCAGCGAGGGGACAGAAGAAACAGGTCAAGTAAAAATGGTCTAAGGACTAATAATTTTTTTTAGTTTATATTATTTATACTTTTTCGGCTTTATCCCTCGCTTAAAAAATTGCTTGAATTAGAACTTAGCCCAAAGTGAATCTTTTCCAACAAAAACATGCCCACTGGAGGGATTTCCTCTTTCTCTTCGGGATTGTGTCCTTCGTTTTGCGATAGAGCCGTCAGGATTTATACTTAGAGAATATTATTCATGACTTTCACGGACTTTGTTTTGTAAATGTGTCATTTCGACTTAGCATGACTTAGCGCGTGCTCCGAGGGAAGCAATGTAGTGTGTACGTTTGTTGAAACTTGAATGAAAATTTTTCTCAGCTCAAATCTTTCAAGTTAGAATTATCCCTGCACCATTCCTGTATGTAATCTTAAGAGAACCATTTAGGTTTGAATGTCAATGGTGCTTTCGGCTGCGCGAACCGAGTTCTTTTTTAGTTTCCGTGGGAGAATTCAAAATGGCGGCGATGGCGGCTTTGTCCCTCGCTTAAGAAATCGCTTGAATTAGAACTTAGCCCGAGGTGAATCTTTTACAACAAAAACACGCTCATGGTCCAGATTTCCACCTTCCCTTCGGGTTTGCGAACTTCTTTGGCGGCACAGCTTCAGGGCTAAGCGGAGCGAGTGTCGACACGATTTTCCTTACGGTATTAATAGAGCGGATTTCACATGACCGTCGTGTTTGCAATTAGTTTGCTTTCTCATTGGCTGCTTATTTCTATCAACCAATCAAATTGCGAACTAATGACAAGCAAGGAATTGGTTCGGCTCCTGATTGGCTGGGCTGGAAACCATTCAGCAGTAAGTTGCAATTACTCTTGTTTCTGATTGGCTAGTGATTGCTCAATTGCAATTGCTTTCACGACAGTCATGTGAAATCCGCTCTATATAGATTATTCATTAGTCATCTGAAATTCATTTACAATCTTTCTCTACAGATTTTAAACCTATTTCTAGCTCTGCTCTTAAGTTCCTTCGCTAGTGAGGCCATGGAACAAAGAGAGCGGAGCAAAACGATGAAGAAGAAAGACAGCATCATGGGAAAACTAAAGAGGGCAATGGTCGTCATGAAGTTTGTTGATCGGACAAAAATCAAACCCGAGATGGAGGTGGAGATGAATGGAGTAGTAAGTCCTCCTCTGAGTCCAGAGAAAGGCGAGGAAGTGCAAAGTGCAACCCAAGGTAAGTGGGATAGTTGTACAGTATTAGGAAAATGTAGGGCCAGCAACGACAACAAACATCAATAGCCAAGAGAAAAAAAAAAAGTGGAGATGTGGGGGATCGAACCCTGGACCTTCCGCATGCAAAGCGGACGCTCTACCACTGAGCTACATCTCCTGTGATTGATGTTGATATCCGTTATATTTTGTGCTCACATTTTAGCGAACCCTCTCTACTTGTAAAGCTGATAAAAAAGGGACTACTATGAAATATATAAAGTCCTGTTATTTAGTAAGAGAGGCACTTTGACGACGTTAATAGAAGTGTTTTCTTTCTTATCTAATGCAGCTTTTCTTTGTCAGATTCCACAACAGAACTTGATGGCAAGCGTCACATATGCTGCTGTGTGATTAACATCAATGATTACGTTGTCGACCCGTGTTTTCCAAAATCTTGCTGCTCGTCAATACCATTCGAAGAGACAAAGTGCTTCGCCGCCTGGACAATCCTGCGGTTGAAAGTGAAAAAGCTCGTCGAACACAAGTACTTTGAGTGGCTTATCCTTGTCCTCATAGCTGCAAGCAGCATCTCATTGGTGAGTAGAATCATCGCCAAGCTAGCCTTTTCGACAACGCTCTCCTCACTGGCTCCTTAGGCAACCTCTACATGTCTTAAGATCTGCAAGGCACAGGAGCCTGGTTTCGTGGGATTCCTTGGGCCCTGTTGCTCCATTGACAGCACGCGGCGGTGTATTTCAGTATTGCAATATCATGGAGGGAATTAAAAATGTAGTCTAGATATGATAAATAATACGTTTTATTTTGCATGCAACAAAACGGCCACCAATATATTATAGAGTTTAATCCAATATATAATATATATAATCCAATATATTATGTGATCATGCAATTAATATGACTTCTCGCATTTTGTAACGAGTATGTTAAGGCGTTTTTATCTTAATATTTATTGCTTTTGTTATTCTTTTAATTGTTATTGTGTTTTTATGAATTTAACTATTGTAAAAAAGCACAATAGGCGCTAATATAAATTTGTATTAATATTTTTTTCCTACCAGGCTTTCGAAGATGTGAATTTGGATTCCAATCCAACATTAAAGTACGTTCTTCAAGTTCTCAACATCTTCTTCGCTGTTGTATTTACCCTGGAAATGGTGCTTAAGTTTATCGGTCTCGGCTTCAAAAAGTACTTTAGCAACCCTTGGAACTGGCTGGACTTCATTATCGTCAATGTAAGCGCATAATTATTGATAATATTAGAGTATAGGGCACGGTAAAATTTATTATTAACATGTTGTTATACTTTCGCTAAACTACCTTGGTGCCTCATTATAGGTTTCTCTAGCCACGCTTTTCGGTAACGAGGAAATCTCCTTTATTCGCTCGTTGAGAACTCTACGCGCTTTACGACCACTGAGGGCCATCTCAAGATTCGAAGGAATGAAGGTAAGGTTAGATAGGCGGATCTCGGGAATATAAGTGTTACCCTCTTTTACTAATTCCTGGTTTACTTACTTTTGCAATTAATCGAACTCCTTTTTCTGAATTCCCTGATATATAGTTTCTATAAGATTCTCCCCTCTTTTAGTACTGGATCACCCCTTAGCAATGTGAAATACCACCAATGAACGAAATGTCTTTATACAGCTTGTGTGGCGGTTTGTGGAGTTAAGACACTTTCGCAGTAACGTGAATCATGGACCTGTATACTCTAATCCCGGTAATCCAATCAAGCTAGCCGGGTGCTTTTGGACGCTTGGGGATCCAGCACTACATTTTCACCGGGGCGACCTTTGGTCAGTTCCCGCAGATTGATTATCGAGCATGGGTACTTTAAGGATTGCTACCATGAATTTTCAAACCATGACGTTCTTCTCTAAGCTTGCCTTTGTTCAATGAATCTAAGTGTTATTATCCTTTCCGCTTCAAACATTTGGAGGGTGTTATATGGTGCAAAAACAGACAGAATTAATTTTTTTTTTCGATAAATGGGACACACTTCTGTAGACGTTAGTGAGGTTTGAGAAGAGAACATAGAAATTAGACGGGCAAAGAAGAATGTGCATCTGTTATTATTATTATTGAAGAAAAATGGAGATGCGGGGGATCGAACCCCGGACCTTCCACATGCGAAGCGGACGCTCTACCACTGAGCTACATCCCCGTCTTCTCCGTATTACATTTTCTTTACTGTTTAAGGCTGCCATTAATGAAGAGAAGTTGCATGTTTGTGAAGACAAGACTAAAATGAAAAATATATCGTTTGGAAACTTCACAAATCAATATTCTAAATTCGAAGAAGTAGATTTAACCCAAAAAGTGAAGTGGAGATGCAGGGGATCGAGCCCCGAACCATCCGCATGCAAAGCGGACGCTCTACCACTGAGCTACATCCCCGTGCCATAATTTCTCCCTTAAAAGTCGATGAAACTTTAAGTGTCGGTGCGGATTGAAATAATGTATAGGACAAAATAAAAATCGAACTGGAGATGCGGGGGATCGAACCCCGGACCTTCCGCATGCAAAGCGGATGCTCTACCACTGAGCTACATCCCCGTGCCATACTGTCTCCCTTAAAAGTCGATGAAACTTTAAGTGTCGGTGCGGATTGAAATAATGTATAGGCCAAAATAAAAATCGAACTGGAGATGCGGGGGATCGGACCCGGGCCTTCCGCATGCGAAGCGGACGCTCTACCACTGAGCCATACTTTCTCCCTTAAAAGTCGATGAAACTTTAAATGTCGGTGTGGATTGAAATAATGTATAGGACAAAATAAAAATCGAACTGGAGATGCGGGGAATCGAGCCCCGGACCTTTCGCATGCAAAGCGGACGCTCTACCACTGAGCTACATCCCCGTGCCATACTGTATCCCTTAAAAGTCAATGAAACTTTAAGTGTCGGTGTGGATTGAAATAATGTATAGGACAAAATAAAAATCGAACTGGAGATGCGGGGGATCGAACCCCGGACCTTCCGCATGCAAAGCGGACGCTCTACCACTGAGCTACATCCCCGTGCCATACTTTCTCCCTTAAAAGTCCATGAAACTTTAAGTGTAGGTGTGGATTGAAATAATGTATAGGCCAAAATAAAAATCGAGCTGGAGATGCGGGGGATCGGACCCCGGACCTTCCGCATGCGAAGCGGACGCTCTACCACTGAGCTACATCCCCGTTCCATACTTTCTCACTTAAAAGTCGATGAAACTTTAAGTGTCGGTGTGGATTGAAATAATGTATAGGACAAAATAAAAATCGAACTGGAGATGCGGGGGATCGAACCCCGGACCTTCCGCATGCAAAGCGGACGCTCTACCACTGAGCTACATCCCCGTGCCACACTTTCTCCCTTAAAAGTCGATGAAACTTTAAGTGTAGGTGTGGATTTAAATAATGTATAGGCCAAAATAAAAATCGAGCTGGAGATGCGGGGGATCGGACCCCGGACCTTCCGCATGCGAAGCGGACGCTCTACCACTGAGCTACATCCCCGTTCCATACTTTCTCACTTAAAAGTCGATGAAACTTTAAGTGTCGGTGTGGATTGAAATAATGTATAGGACAAAATAAAAATCGAACTGGAGATGCGGGGGATCGAACCCCGGACCTTCCGCATGCAAAGCGGACGCTCTACCACTGAGCTACATCCCCGTGCCATACTTTCTCCCTTAAAAGTCGATGAAACTTTAAGTGTAGGTGTGGATTTAAATAATGTATAGGCCAAAATAAAAATCGAGCTGGAGATGCGGGGGATCGGACCCCGGACCTTCCGCATGCGAAGCGGACGCTCTACCACTGAGCTACATCCCCGTTCCATACTTTCTCACTTAAAAGTCGATGAAACTTTAAGTGTCGGTGCGGATTGAAATAATGTATAGGCCAAAATAAAAATCGAACTGGAGATGCGGGGGATCGAACCCCGGACCTTCCGCATGCAAAGCGGACGCTCTACCACTGAGCTACATCCCCGTGCCATACTTTCTCACTTAAAAGTCGATGAAACTTTAAGTGTCGGTGTGGATTGAAATAATGTATAGGACAAAATAAAAATCGAACTGGAGATGCGGGGGATCGAACCCCGGACCTTCCGCATGCAAAGCGGACGCTCTACCACTGAGCTACATCCCCGTGCCATACTTTCTCCCTTAAAAGTCGATGAAACTTTAAGTGTAGGTGTGGATTTAAATAATGTATAGGCCAAAATAAAAATCGAGCTGGAGATGGGGGGGATCGGACCCCGGACCTTCCGCATGCGAAGCGGACGCTCTACCACTGAGCTACATCCCCGTTCCATACTTTCTCACTTAAAAGTCGATGAAACTTTAAGTGTCGGTGTGGATTGAAATAATGTATAGGACAAAATAAAAATCGAACTGGAGATGCGGGGGATCGAACCCCGGACCTTCCGCATGCAAAGCGGACGCTCTACCACTGAGCTACATCCCCGTGCCATACTTTCTCCCTTAAAAGTCGATGAAACTTTAAGTGTAGGTGTGGATTTAAATAATGTATAGGCCAAAATAAAAATCGAGCTGGAGATGCGGGGGATCGGACCCCGGACCTTCCGCATGCGAAGCGGACGCTCTACCACTGAGCTACATCCCCGTTCCATACTTTCTCACTTAAAAGTCGATGAAACTTTAAGTGTCGGTGTGGATTGAAATAATGTATAGGACAAAATAAAAATCGAACTGGAGATGCGGGGGATCGAACCCCGGACCTTCCGCATGCAAAGCGGACGCTCTACCACTGAGCTACATCCCCGTGCCATACTTTCTCCCTTAAAAGTCGATGAAACTTTAAGTGTAGGTGTGGATTTAAATAATGTATAGGCCAAATAAAAATCGAGCTGGAGATGCGGGGGATCGGACCCCGGACCTTCCGCATGCGAAGCGGACGCTCTACCACTGAGCTACATCCCCGTTCCATACTTTCTCACTTAAAAGTCGATGAAACTTTAAGTGTCGGTGCGGATTGAAATAATGTATAGGCCAAAATAAAAATCGAACTGGAGATGCGGGGGATCGAACCCCGGACCTTCCGCATGCAAAGCGGACGCTCTACCACTGAGCTACATCCCCGTGCCATACTTTCTCACTTAAAAGTCGATGAAACTTTAAGTGTCGGTGTGGATTGAAATAATGTATAGGACAAATAAAAATCGAACTGGAGATGCGGGGGATCGAACCCCGGACCTTCCGCATGCAAAGCGGACGCTCTACCACTGAGCTACATCCCCGTGCCATACTTTCTCCCTTAAAAGTCGATGAAACTTTAAGTGTAGGTGTGGATTTAAATAATGTATAGGCCAAAATAAAAATCGAGCTGGAGATGGGGGGGATCGGACCCCGGACCTTCCGCATGCGAAGCGGACGCTCTACCACTGAGCTACATCCCCGTTCCATACTTTCTCACTTAAAAGTCGATGAAACTTTAAGTGTCGGTGTGGATTGAAATAATGTATAGGACAAAATAAAAATCGAACTGGAGATGCGGGGGATCGAACCCCGGACCTTCCGCATGCAAAGCGGACGCTCTACCACTGAGCTACATCCCCGTGCCATACTTTCTCCCTTAAAAGTCGATGAAACTTTAAGTGTAGGTGTGGATTAAATAATGTATAGGCCAAAATAAAAATCGAGCTGGAGATGCGGGGGATCGGACCCCGGACCTTCCGCATGCGAAGCGGACGCTCTACCACTGAGCTACATCCCCGTTCCATACTTTCTCACTTAAAAGTCGATGAAACTTTAAGTGTCGGTGTGGATTGAAATAATGTATAGGACAAAATAAAAATCGAACTGGAGATGCGGGGGATCGAACCCCGGACCTTCCGCATGCAAAGCGGACGCTCTACCACTGAGCTACATCCCCGTGCCATACTTTCTCCCTTAAAAGTCGATGAAACTTTAAGTGTAGGTGTGGATTTAAATAATGTATAGGCCAAAATAAAAATCGAGCTGGAGATGCGGGGGATCGGACCCCGGACCTTCCGCATGCGAAGCGGGCGCTCTACCACTGAGCTACATCCCCGTTCCATACTTTCTCACTTAAAAGTCGATGAAACTTTAAGTGTCGGTGCGGATTGAAATAATGTATAGGCCAAAATAAAAATCGAACTGGAGATGCGGGGGATCGAACCCCGGACCTTCCGCATGCAAAGCGGACGCTCTACCACTGAGCTACATCCCCGTGCCATACTTTCTCACTTAAAAGTCGATGAAACTTTAAGTGTCGGTGTGGATTGAAATAATGTATAGGACAAAATAAAAATCGAACTGGAGATGCGGGGGATCGAACCCCGGACCTTCCGCATGCAAAGCGGACGCTCTACCACTGAGCTACATCCCCGTGCCATACTTTCTCCCTTAAAAGTCGATGAAACTTTAAGTGTAGGTGTGGATTTAAATAATGTATAGGCCAAAATAAAAATCGAGCTGGAGATGGGGGGGATCGGACCCCGGACCTTCCGCATGCGAAGCGGACGCTCTACCACTGAGCTACATCCCCGTTCCATACTTTCTCACTTAAAAGTCGATGAAACTTTAAGTGTCGGTGTGGATTGAAATAATGTATAGGACAAAATAAAAATCGAACTGGAGATGCGGGGGATCGAACCCCGGACCTTCCGCATGCAAAGCGGACGCTCTACCACTGAGCTACATCCCCGTGCCATACTTTCTCCCTTAAAAGTCGATGAAACTTTAAGTGTAGGTGTGGATTTAAATAATGTATAGGCCAAAATAAAAATCGAGCTGGAGATGCGGGGGATCGGACCCCGGACCTTCCGCATGCGAAGCGGACGCTCTACCACTGAGCTACATCCCCGTTCCATACTTTCTCACTTAAAAGTCGATGAAACTTTAAGTGTCGGTGTGGATTGAAATAATGTATAGGACAAAATAAAAATCGAACTGGAGATGCGGGGGATCGAACCCCGGACCTTCCGCATGCAAAGCGGACGCTCTACCACTGAGCTACATCCCCGTGCCATACTGTCTCCCTTAAAAGTCGATGAAACTTTAAGTGTCGGTGCGGATTGAAATAATGTATAGGCCAAAATAAAAATCGAACTGGAGATGCGGGGGATCGGACCCCGGACCTTCCGCATGCGAAGCGGACGCTCTACCACTGAGCTACATCCCCGTGCCATACTTTCTCCCTTAAAAGTCGATGAAACTTTAAGTGTCGGTGTGGATTGAAATAATGTATAGGCCAAAATAAAAATCGAGCTGGAGATGCGGGGGATCGGACCCCGGACCTTCCGCATGCGAAGCGGACGCTCTACCACTGAGCTACATCCCCGTTCCATACTTTCTCACTTAAAAGTCGATGAAACTTTAAGTGTCGGTGTGGATTGAAATAATGTATAGGCCAAAATAAAAATCGAACTGGAGATGCGGGGGATCGGACCCCGGACCTTCCGCATGCGAAGCGGACGCTCTACCACTGAGCTACATCCCCGTGCCATATTTTCTCCCTTAAAAGTCGATGAAACTTTAAGTGTCGGTGTGGATTGAAATAATGTATAGGACAAAATAAAAATCGAACTGGAGATGCGGGGGATCGAACCCCGGACCTTCCGCATGCAAAGCGGACGCTCTACCACTGAGCTACATCCCCGTGCCATACTTTCTCACTTAAAAGTCGATGAAACTTTAAGTGTCGGTGCGGATTGAAATAATGTATAGGCCAAAATAAAAATCGAACTGGAGATGCGGGGGATCGAACCCCGGACCTTCCGCATGCAAAGCGGACGCTCTACCACTGAGCTACATCCCCGTGCCATACTGTCTCCCTTAAAAGTCGATGAAACTTTAAGTGTCGGTGTGGATTGAAATAATGTATAGGACAAAATAAAAATCGAACTGGAGATGCGGGGGATCGGACCCCGGACCTTCCGCATGCGAAGCGGACGCTCTACCACTGAGCTACATCCCCCATCCTATGGTTGTGTTTCAGGATGGTTGTGTATTTTAGCATTTCCAGGTTCAAAGTTTATTCATGTTATTCCTTTCCTTCAGGTGGTAATTACGTCTTTATTCCATGCCATTCCTGGCATTGGGAACGTTCTTCTCGTGTGCCTGATGTTCTGGCTTATCTTCAGTATTATGGGAGTGCAGATATTTGGCGGGAAATTCGGGAAATGTGTCGATGGTGATGGAGAGCAATACGATGCGAACATTGTACCCAACAAAACTGTGTGCTTAAACAACGGTTATCGTTGGGAAAACGCGCACATTAATTTTGACACCGTTCCCGAGGGATTCCTGGCTTTATTGCAAGTGGTGAGTGGGAAAATAATCATACCATCCCATTAAACCCCATCAAACCATTCCCTCCTATCCTACCACCATGTTGCTTGAGTGTATGTAATGTTTGCAACATGAGCAGCCGTGTTGTATCAGATTTACAACACGAGCGCGCAGCGCGAGTAATGTAGATCTGATACAACATGGTACGAATGTTGTAAACTACTTTAAAAATTCATCGCTTCTAGTGTCCGCTATTTTAAAAATCTTGTGAATTTGGCAGAGAAACTTCAAGATATGTTTCATGAAAGTTGCTATGCAAATTAGTTACAACCACTAGTGGTTGTATCAGAATTTCAACACGCTACGGTCCCGTGAATCTTATTGTGTTTCTATTGTGTTGTTCTTATTAATCATTCATGAATTTTTTTAAATGTTTTACCAGACTGCAATGTTTTTCACAAATGTGTTACCATGAGTGATTTTTCTCTTAACATAGGCAACATTTGAAGGATGGATGGAGATCATGCAAGATGCTGTAGATGCTACAAAAGTAAGTTTGTCAAGTCTGCAAGTAGGTTCTAAGTAAGAGAATTCATGGTCGAGCTGGGCTTTTTGCTGTAAACAGAGAAAAGCTGTATGTCACTGATGGTGTGGAATAATTACTACCAACAGATCGACCAGCAGCCGGTGAAAGAGAATAACCTTACAGCCTACTTCTTCTTTGTCGTGTTCATCGTCCTCGGTACCTTCTTTACATTGAATCTTTTCATCGGTGTCATCATTGACAATTTCAACCAACTCAAGACGCAGGTACGTAAAGGATATGAGGGGTACTTTGAAGACATTGATATCAAGTATCAAGCGCGCGCTGTTACCGATAGAAAACAATAGGAATGACGACAAACAGCAGTACATGTGCACATAATTATCTTGGTTAACTGTTCAAATCCCCATAATGATGATGCAAATTGGTGTCATCCTCGTGCTTGAGAGTCGACGATCACTTTGTTGACGCTGCACGTCACGTTTGACAGTCATTCGTCGTGTTATTACGAATCTTAAGAGTCCTGTCTGTCCACTTGTTTATGTTGTCGAGCCAACACAGTTTTGGCTTACCTTTCTTTCTTTCTACCGGGGAGTTTCCCTTCAGTCATAGCAGGAAAGTCAACTTCCTCGTCCCGATCAAGACCATAGAAGCGCGTCTTTCGTTATGGGTTGCCACTACTTTTCTGAACTGTCCTCTCCAGTGTCCGGGCAAGTTCTTGAAGGATTGGTCGTTCGAATATGGAAATCCGTCCGCTTAATACTTAGTTAGCAGACGGTAGCTATCACGGGTACATTCAGGATAGTCATATTATAGTTCAGTAACGGTTTGAAGTTCATATTGAAATCAACATTTCTATTCTTCTCCAGATGGAAGCAGTCGGATCCATGGATGTTTTTCTCACCTCAAATCAACGCAACTGGATGAACGCACTCAAAAGCGCCGCAACTAAGAAACCAAAGAAAAGAATACGGAGGCCACAGGTAAACATTTCTTGGAATTAAACTTTTACTTCGCAGATGGGTTTACTGTGACTGAACAATACTATGGGTAGAGAGTCCCCCTTTGCAACTATTACCACTTGCTTGAGCTACAATCAAATGCAAAAGTAGTTGGCGCACTTGCCCTTCCGTTCCGTTCCCTGTCTCTAAATGTTGGCTGAAAAATTAGGCCACTTGTCCAGCTCAACTAGCAACATTGAAAGGGCGAAGGGAAGGGGAGGCACGTGCGCCCAACGTTTTGCATTTGATTGTAGCACACCCAAACTCTCAACAGTCTCAAAACGATGTCTTTGCTCCATGAGCGGTTGTCTGAAAACTCACTGGTAATCAGCTCAGCTGTGAGACTAATATGTATTTGTTTCCTTCAGAACCAAGCTCAGGCGTGGTTGTACGACATGGTGCAGAGTCGTAAGTTCGAGGTCTTCATCATGTCTGTCATCACGGTCAACATGGTAGTGATGATGATACAGCACTACGATCAACCTCAAGAAGTCTACAACGTGCTTGATATCCTTTTCTGTTCTTATATTGCCTTGTGCTCGCCCCCGGGACCGCGCGTCTCAAAAATCCAAAGATGGCGCGCGATCATCGAACGGACCGGGTTTTCTGCGATAAAAACACTCAGTACCGCCTGCAAGCAGGCTATTGTCCACTGGAATCGCGGGTCTGACGTTGCATGGCGTTGATTCCCCTTCTCATTAAACTCGCTCCAAGGCATCACCGGCCTCTAGTCCTGATATATTGAGGTCCTTTTTCAGTTACTCCGACCAACTCTTGCGGGGTCGTCCTCTTGACCCAGGCCTTGAAAGGAGCAAATCATTTCGGTCCATGACAGGCTCCGCTATTGACGTGACCATAATTCTTTTTAGTAGCCATGGAAGGTTACTTTAGTCCATGGAAGGTGGACGGGATAAAGAAGGGCATTGTCTTTTCCATTCATTACGGTTAAAACACAATGAACCATCTAAGGTACTTGAAGGGCTCGGGGGGAGGGGGTTATCACTCGTTTATTCAGTTTAATGAATACATAGTACAAATTATTGTTGGTACCTTGCAGTACAGAAAAGCACAGAACACTGAGAAAAGATATTACAGGACAAGCGTATTTGATTGGATCTTTAAGCAAATACAAAACCAAATGAATCCCTGTGTTTGTCCTTGACAATGGCCTCCTCGTGTGGCCAACACAAGTCATGAATCTGATCTTCACAAGTGTCTTCATCTTGGAGGCTATCTTCAGGATCATCGCACTCAGGAAGGGGTACTTTTTTAGCCCTTGGAATGTGTTCGATTTCGTGATAGTCATCTCGTCTATAATGGTAAGTGTCAACAAATAATCTGACATTTTAGATTAAGAGTAGGTCAGCTCTGGGTTTACCCAGGTTGTTAAGAGAGCACCATGGACGAGAAGTCGAGGCTTTAGCACGAGGTCTCACCAATGTTCCATCCAATGACCTACTCCCAAATGGTCCATCGGCTCTATTCGCAGTTTGCGCAAAGCAATTGGGGCTCGATTGATGGCCACATGTAGTTGGTAGTGTTCGCAAAAGGTGATCGAAATTTTCCAAGAAAAGTGCTCGCTGCTTATGCTTGGTCTCGCAGAGGAAATCCGGATGCTCGTAAGCTTGCATTAATTGCCACAAATGACCATTTGGGAGCCCTATCTATGGCTTTAAGAATCTAAAAATGTTTCTTCTCTCTTTCCAGGTATCGTTCTCGAGAACTTGGAGACCTCTTTGTTCATCAACCCGAGTTTACTACGAGTCGTTCGAGTTTTCCGGGTTTGGACGACTCTTGCGGTTCTTCGAGGCTGCGAAAGGAATCCGCCGACTACTGTTCTCTCTCATGATATCCATCCCCGCGCTCTTCAACATCGGCGCTCTCTTGTTTCTCATCATTTTTATTTACGCTGTGGTAGGTATGTCCATATTTGGGCATGTAAAGAAGACAAGAGCCCTCAACGACGTGGTGAATTTCGAGACATTTGGTACGAGTTTTGTTCTGCTCTTCCGCCTAATGACCTCAGCTGGTTGGAATGATATCTTAGACCCACTGATGATTAGCGAGCCAGACTGTGATCCCTACTACAAGGGATTACCTAACGGAAACTGTGGTAGCAAATACTTCGCAGGGTTCTATTTTGGATCTTATATCGTCATAATCTTCCTGATTCTTATTAACATGTACATAGCCGTGATCTTGGAGAATTATAACCAAGTCATGGAGCAAGAAAGGATTGGGATTACAAACGAAGACATTGAGTTGTTTTATCAATTATGGGAGCAATTCGATCCGATGGCAACCCAGTATATTAATTACGAGGATTTATCTGACTTGTGCATCATTTGGAGGGCAACTTAAGAATTCAAAAACCCAATAAAGCCGCGTGCGCACTACTGAATATACCGCTGGTCAACGGGGAGAAAATTCACTGCCTCGACTTGCTGCAAGCCTTAGTGAAACACATTGTCTCTGGGTTTGATGAGGTGGACTCAGATGGGTTCAAAATTGTCATGCAGCGAATGGAAGAAAGGTTTCAAGCCGCCTTCCCTAACAGGACAGGTCACAAAACGACTGTCACTACCCTAGAAAGAAACAGACAAATAGCGGCCGCTAAAGTGATTGTACGGGCTATTAGAAACTATCGGGAGAGAAAATTTCTAAACGCGTTACATTCTCACTTGCTTAACCAAGATGGGAGAATTAATAAGAGCTTTGTCGGTGGCTTTAAAGAGCTTACAGAAGCTGAGGCTAGTAGGGCTAATAGTGAGGTTAGTGTGATTTGCGGTGTCAAGGACGAGGAAGAATCCGAGCATCCGATCTCACCAAACGAGACTCTGCAAGTGGAAGAAAAGGTAGAATCAAGGACATCACCAGCTCGCGAATCAGTTACTTCTCGACCTTCATTCGGGAACACTCTGTCACCTGAGCCTGCGGTCAGTAGGTCAGCGTCACCAAGATTCGAGGCGAAAAAGGTGGCCTGGGGCGAGAAGTCCCGGAGCGTAACAGTGTTGCGCTTGCGCAGGAAGTGTCTGTGAGTAATGCGCCCAATCCGGGGGGGGTAAATATCGAGGGTGCTGTGAGTCCTGTGGAAGAAAAGAAAGCTGAGCAAGTTTGATGTTGTGGGTTATAAATTCATAGTACGAGTATAGTTTATGAAAGGTTACCTCCTGAGAAAACCATGGCCATCTTTCATATAGCATGCGGCACACAATGAAGGCCAAAAAGGTGCTTCTCGACTTTGTTTCCGGGAATTGTGCTTAAATAACACGCTGAACACGGGGGCTAGGAAACATGTCACGGAGTGCAATCTTTCTTCAAACAGGAATAACGACAACAATAATAACAAAAACAACTTTTTATTAATGACGCGGGATTCAGAGTGTAACAATTTGTAATAATTTGTATAATATATTTTTTTAAACATTTACAATACAAAAATTCAAAAGATACTTGTAAATAATCAATAGACGCAACTTAAGGGTAAAAAAGAGAGTTTTTTTACATCAGTTCGAGGGATCTGAACATAGGGATCTACTTCAAATGCAGTAAATGCAATATTTATATGTAGTTCACGGTATGTAAGATAATTATATTTAAAATCGACACGAGTCCAAGGCCTTAGGCGGATATCAAACCAGTTCGACATGCCAGGAGCCCAGAAGAAGGAGTCTCCGACTGGCTTATAGAATTGAGGCCCCGATTCTCCTGACTATCTATTTTTAGAATAGAGTTGCTAGGTTCATTCTTTCAGTTTGCTGGTTACGCTACAGAGCATATACATAGATTAAGATGAAATTAGAACAATGGGAGGTATTCACATGTAAATTGTAATTGTGCCATTAAGTGTTCTAAAAATAGATCGGTCAGTAAAAACGCTGCCTCATGGACACTATATGAGAGATGGAAGCTCTAGTCATGCGCTCCTGAACATGTCCATTTCCAACTTTTCTTTTGTATTTCTAGTCTAGAAGCAGCAATGCCGTTCCAATCAGATGATAGCAGTGGCTAAACGGTGGCTCTAGTAAAGATTTGAATCATCTTACAGCCGATTGCGTTTGACCGTTTTACCCTAACAGTCCGCGCGTTATGTTTGAACGTTGAAAGTTGCGTTTCTAGGATGAAACGAGACGTTTCTAAGGCGAACCAAAGAGTTATAACCTCTCTGTTTGGTCAATGAAAAATACACATGGCGGTTGCTCTTGGAAACGTCCGGCTTTTTGTCTCACAACGCAATTTTCAAACGTAACGTGCGAACTGTTAGGGTAAAACAGTCAAACGCTATCGGTTGTAAGTTTACTTGAAGGGAACCTTGATTTTATTCCTGGATTAAAATTCGGGTTTCAGTATTGTTAAGTTAATTTTAACATTGTAAACCTTTATTGCACGGCGACAGAGTATTTATTTTTATATACACAGAGGTTTAACAAGTGTGACGAAATCGCTATACAAACGCGTGAACATGATTATACGTGTTCTTGAGAAATGAACCAAGTCTAAATAAATGGTATGGTTACAAATACGTCTTCGTTTTAAATCAAATTTAGAGGCTGCGAACGGTGTCATCTGAGTCATGTTTTACGATGTCTATTGTTCGTTCTATTCATCCCATCGCACAATAGAACAATATCAAACAATAAGAGCAATGAGACCGAAGGTGTTGAATCCTAAAACATGACGGGTATAAACGGTGTTTCTTTTGCCACCTCAATTCACATGATGTGATGATTTCTCTGGGTGGATACTTTTGCTAGTTCTGCAAATACACTCGTGCACTCGGTCAATTTTTGACAATTGTATCCACACAAAGAAATGATCACATGATCTGAATTGGGTGGCAACAAGATTAATTAAACACCATTGGAAGCCAGCTTGGTCTATACGTTTGCTAACAACAGTGCTCTTCTAACAGAAACTTGAATTTTGAATGGGATTTGAATGCTGAATGAAATCAAAACTACCCCACCGCACAATCTACGAACATGCAGAAAACCCTACCCTCCCGGGATTCTGTCTTCGATGAGAGCGCAAAGACTCCTTTAGAAAAGTAAACAATATACGAAAGGCAGACATGAAGAGACCTTTGCGACTCGCTTTTGAAGATAAGAAGTAGAAATGACAAGGGTAAGTTGTAAACTGTAATAATCAAAATGTATTGTATGGCGATAGGCTATACACAATAACAGATGATAATATAGGCCTTGAAGAAGGGGAAAACGGGTATAAATTTTACACGGGCAAGGCAGGGTCAGTATCGGACAAGGTTATTGTCCGGGAATAAAGTAATTGAAAGAATAAATAACACTAGGCGAGGAAACGAGAAGCTGAAGTCAGAGAGACGGGTATTGACAAGCTGCGCGCCAGCGATCAGTTTAACGTGGATGCAAAAGAGCTTTCACTGCAATTTGGCAGCAATGTAGCATTTTGCGACTACAATGATACATGCATCACCAAGTTAGGACATGACTGACAAGTGACAACCCCCAAACTAGGCCCAACAATATTTTTTCAAAAATATAAAAAAGATTAAAAAAAAACAATTGTTCTAAGGCCCGTTTCAAACGTCTCGCCAACGTCGTGCCGAACTCAATTCCTCAATTAGGTTCGACGTTAGCGCGACTCAAGCACGACGTTTGAAACCAAATTTGAATTAGGCTCGACTATTCTATTAGGCACGACTCTGGCTCGACATGTGTTGCCGTGCTATCCGACTGAAGCGCGACTTGGTTTCAAATGTCGTGCTATCGTCGTGTCGAACTCAATGCATGAATTACAGAATGAAAACTTACCAAACCGGTTTATACGTCGTTGTGCGCAGTCGCAAAAAAAGAGAGAGGGGTTGTGCGCAGTCGCAAAAAAGAGATAGGATAAAAAGAAAAGAAAGATTGCGGACTCGTCTGAATCTTCTGAATCTTTCTCCTAAGAGGAGAACCAAAAGAAAGGCGATAAAACAAGAAGGGCCATAGAAGTATGTGGACAATTCAAATTTGAGGGCCATAAGTTAGAAAACTACTGTATGGTTATTATGAAACCCTCTTGAAATACAATTTATTGTATTGTATTGTATTGTAATGAAGGAAGTAGACGATGTAGCAGATATTATTGCAAACAACGGATTACAAAGAAACTCATCTTTCAGAACACGAAAAACTCCAAAAATACAGAACTTTACGGGAACGTTTTGCAAGACATGAAGGCACGAAATAATGGTAAATGGCGTTATACGTTTGTTCAATTGAGAAACAATTCAAGTTTCGCCCGTTGGCCATGTGCCCGCCCGCATTTCGGTTCGACGTTTGAAACCAATGTCGTGCCAGAGTCGCGCTTACGTCGAACCTAATAGAATTGAGTTCGGCACGACGTTGGCGCGACGTTTGAAACGGGCCTAATTGTCGTCGCACTAAGGCGGTGATTACAATAATAATAATAATATAATAATAATATTTATTGACCTTATATCCAATAACTAGATACATCGGTTAATCATACATGTTAATAATTTACAATAATAATAATAAAACTTATTCAGAGACGTCAACAAGTTGACTTTGTTAAGCAATTCACTAAAATATCTTGCAGACAATTTAAGGGCCAAATCATCTTTCATTGCTAAAATATAGAGAAATAATGACCTTTTATCAAAATATCTAAAGGCTCTGTTAATTCGGTACAGGCTTGTTAGGAAATCAAATCTTAAACGACTGAACATACTGTGATCACATTCCATTATGTAATGAAATTCATCACCAATGCATGAGTTGTCACAAATAGTACACAATCTATCAGTATATGCAATATTGCTATATCGGCCTCGTTCCACCGGAAGTCTGTGGGCGGAAATACGCAGCCGTGTTACAGCCTGTCGGTCATTAAGATTGGGTATTAGATCTAAATATTTTCGTAAGAAAATGTAGGTTTGACTATTCTATAGGTTCTCAACTTTCCTTGGCTTTGCGGATCATCGGAGGAACTGCTGTATAATTTAGATTTCCAATATATTGACCAAAGTTTTGTGAGTTTCATCTTAATATTCCTTGCAAAATTGCCTAAATCCTTATAATCAACCGTTATCTCAGAAGCATTCCGTAAACCACAAAGTTTGAGAGCATAATTTACAAAAATTACGGGCTTGTAGTTGTTACTATATTCAATGAAGCAGCTTTTCCAACTAGAGAATCAAGATAAAAGGGATGTTTCAAACGTAACCAGTACTTGATTACCAAGGGAACCATTTGGGTAATAAGTGGGGCGCGGCCTAACTCTCCGTAAACTGCTATATTTGAAGATTTTGAATGGACACCCAAGACACGCTTGCAGAATTTTAAATGCAACTTTTCCATCAGAGTCATAACTGTAAAAAATTTACTTCTAAAAGAATCGAAATCCTTGATTTTCCCAAGAACTTCACCACCCCAGACTTCACAACCATATAGTACCACCGGTACCACAAGGGAAGAAAAGAGCTTCAGGAGAACCTTTACTGGGACATTGTCAACAGAAGAGAAACATTTCAAAATACCATGATAAGCCCTTAAGGCTTTATTATATAGAGACTTCTGGGTTACTTTGAAACCGCCAGAAAAATGGAAGACAATCCCTAAATAGGTGTAATGGTCGACTTGTTCAAGCTCATCACCTCGAAAAAACCACTTACAGGTAGAGAACTTTAAACGCCTGGCACCGAAAGTGAAAACTAAGATCTTTGATTTCTTTAAATTCACCTGCAACTTCCATTTTATAGTATAAGCCTCTAACTGTTTCAGATTTTCCTGTAAACCAGAAGATGAATCTGAAAGAAGAACCAGATCATCAGCATAAAGTAGACAACTGAGTCTTGTATCGCTCAGTTGAACTGAGCCGCATTCTCGCGCAGTAAACAGCTCGGGGATATCATTTATAAAAAGATTGAATAAAGACGGGCTAAGATTGCACCCTTGCTTTACACCAATTTTCAGACCGAAAGAAAGGAGTTAAACCACGACGGGTCCTCACAGCAGACTGAACATCAGAGTACATTGAAAGTAACAACCGTACAAACTTGCGACTGCATCCGGAGTTGATTAACTTAAAAAACAGACCTTCCCTCCACACACTATCATATGCTTTTCTGAAGTCTATAAAACAAGCATAAACAGGGGAACGCTTTGATCTATAATAATCAAGGATTGTTTTGAGGACCAAAATATGATCAGATGTTCGGCAGTGTTTCTTGAATCCTATCTGAAAAGGATTCATTATCGCATTCGAACTCAAGAAAAAGGTGAAACGTTCATTAAGAATAAGCGTAAAAAATTTGCCTAAACAACTGGTAATAGAAATACCTCTATAGTTCCCAGGGTCAACTCTGCTCCCCGACTTATGCAAAGGTACGATAAAACCGCCAGACCAAGAGGCCGGAAAAGTGCCACGTTCAAAGATAATATTGAATAACTTCGCATAAAACGGGGCTAAAAACGAAACAGATTGCTTTATAATCTCGTTACTAATGCCATCTAAAGCACTGGCTTTCTGGCTCTTTAGCTTTTTTGCCATATCACACACCTCCTCAACCGTTATAGTATGGTCTAGCGAATCAACACTCGCCGTCCACAAAGTGAAATTTTTGACAATCTGTGCTTCAACTCCAGCGTCATCCTCCAAAAAATTTAATTTATTCAAACCTCTAAAATACTCAAACCATTCAACTGGAGAGACGTCATCTATAGAGCTCTGAGTCTTAGAGGATTTTATGCGATTTACTAATTTCCAAAAAGCAGAAGGGTTATTTCCATGAAAAGAACTTATTTGCTCAAGCAGTGAATTACGAAACTCGAGTTTCGAACGCTTAATTAACTTTTTGTAAGACTTCTTTAACAGAAAGAAGCGATGTCGAAGATAAGGATCAGTGGGAAACTGAGTTAGAAGTTTCCAAGGCTCCGCAGTTCTTTTTTTCATTTTATAGCAATCGCCTGTAAACCACTTCTGTTTTTGGGGCAACTTACGCCTTGACTTAGATATTGTAGGCATCTTTCGCTTCGAAAGGACTTTACCAGAGGCATTCAAAATTATTTCTGTGAATTTAGAAACAAAATGATCTACATCTTTGATATTATCTTGGTCAGAAAACAAGGTAACCAATTCAGAATTAACCTCTTGTGAACTAATCGCATCAGCAAAACCCTGTTTTGCTTCATCATTCCACTGAAAACACGACGGTAGAGGACTCAATTCCATTCCACACTGAGAGGATGTCGATACATTCGCTTGCATTACAAAAGATAAAAAACAATGATGACTGAACTCCATTAAGGACGAGACGGTAAAGTATGGGCTCTCATGAATTTCTTTACATGCGTTTACACGAGGCCGGTCTGAAAAAAAGTCCTGACTCGGGCACGAGTTCATTCCGCTTGCTGACCCGACACGAAAGACTATCGATTCCGAACCGGTCTCATTAGGTAATCACCGCCTTAGAATCGCGTGACACTGGAAACTAGTAGCGCGAAATTTAAAATGCAAATCATTCACTCGTTCGTTCGGGAAAGACTATGGCTGCCATGTGCCTTATGCTCTGTGTCAAGAAATGAAGCCAAACGTACGCTCGCTTTACCGGGAAGCCACAAGAAAGTTATGGCAAAAGTTCAGGTAAAGTATCGAGTATCGTGTTTGGACACGGAAAGCTCCTCAAACAGTGAGTAAGCAGGCGGCTTGAGACGAGTTGGCGATTGACCAAATCAAACTTTGTATTGCACACTGAACTACAGTAAAACTCGCATACAAGAACCTGGTGATTTAAGAACCTACGGGCTGAAATTTGGCATTTAAATACACAACAATATAAGAACCTGAGCCTTCGTTCTTATACACACAAAAATCAGAGAAAGTATGTTGTTTTAGCAAGCTAGGCAAGCATTTTATTGTTACTCATTACCAATGTTGCAACCTGAATTTAGAACCCCATTCAGTGATCTTCTACTGTAATGATTTGTTTCTAGAAGGTCGAATACCACTAAAAGCTCAACAATGGTTACCCTTCAGGAGTAGCTGGCCATTTCTAAGCATCCTTTACAGGTAAATTCAAGGTAGGGGGATAAAAATAAGTGGGATGAGCTGATTGATACCCCTGCAACGAGAGCGGGAGTATAAACCATCAAAATGTTTAATGAGGTATATTTGGACAAATCCTTGCCAAATTTAAAGGATCCGTTTTACCCTGCCCATAACACTGCTTCGCCATCATACTCGACAAAAAGCGTTCAGGTTTTAGCATTTTACTGTACAAGCGCAAGAAAACTCATAATAGTAGAATTGCTTTGCATTTAGTCAAATTTTCTGTGGTAATGAATCATGTGAACAAAAATAAAGCAATGCATTATGGGTAGGTGAGACGGATCCTTTAACTACAACCATTAGTCATAGGAGCAGATCGAAAAGAGGCCTAGAAAGTGGTTTTCGTAGCGCCCATCGTGCAGACCCGGGAAAGTAGCATAGGATGATAGGTACATGTATCAGGTTAAATTTAGACCGGGTGTTACAAATGAGCCCATGGGACATTCCGATATCGGACACTTTTGTTACAAGATGCTCACATGTCCTTTGTAGAATTCTAAACTAATTTGCAGCCTGTAAAATTAAAACTCTTACCAAGAAACACATCAACCTCTGCATACTTGTAGAAATAAATGTGTTGAAAATGGTTAGATATAGGCTTGTGCCGTAATTTCCGTACGTACTGTAAAAATGACGGCGGCCATTTTGAACCTTTTGTTATTCATGAGATTCCTTTGTTATTCATGAATTCCTGACAACCGGAAAGTCAAGAATGACATAGACTGTACAACTTTCCAGGCCTATGTGTAAAGTTTTAATGGTCTGGTATTTCTTCGCCGACTTTGTTTGAATCATTTAATGAGGTAATTTCCAATAAAGAAAAATGTTTTTGGTATTTTCTAATAAACCTACAATTTCTTGTTTATGTCAACAGAGATCACAGAAAACATACGACAGCAGTAAATTGTCCACATAAGTGTTCACTGCAGTAGAGGGATATTTTTTTTGCCAACGCACACATTTAGGCACGCTGTACTTGTAGCGCTACAACCTATATCTATGCCTTCGGGAGAGGAGGCACAACTCGACATTTTAATAACAAAGAACTAATATGGTTGCTCTAACTCTGACGTTAGAGTGGGTATTGAGGGCAAATTTACAGCTAGGAATTTAAAGTGTGTGATTTCTTACTATGATGCAAAGTTTTGGATACATTTGATCCTTGAATGAGGGATTTACAGGCGTAAAAGTTCGCATTTTTTTACAAAGGACATATGAGCAGAGGGGACAAAATGCCCAATATCGGGGTGTTGTCCCATGAGGAATTCTGTGCGATATGGATCACATTGAACCTTAGGCATGTACCTGTATTTCTGTGTTTTCCTGGGTCTGCGCGTTGGGTGCTACGACGCGATTTTTCCTGTAGCTGCTCCTAGACTACATCTCACAAAAATGGTTTCTTAATGTATGACTCCATTAACAGTGTTTCTTCATTCTAATTGCAGATCTGGCTCTTTCATGCTGATAACAAGATGTAAGTTGAATATTTGAGGGGAATATATGTTTTTTGTTTATGTATATTCTACCCTAGTTTCCTTTCATAGCTAAGAGAAACTCTTAGACTGACTGACCTACTCAGTGGCTGACTAATTCACTTACTGACTGAGATGAATGGCTGACCATAGGCAGCGGAGGAGGTGCTGGGGGTTTTAAAAGAAAGGGGCTTTTTAGAAGAATTTCCTTACTTGCAAGTGAAACGGGGAAAGTATCTAATTGGCTTGGAAAGTTTGAGACTATGATAGCAGAAGCAGCATGCTCTGCTGCCGCTGCTGACTGACATTGATTGATTTTTAAGTGACTAAATGATTTATTCTTTTCTTATTAGCAAGCAAAACGTTTGGACTGCAACATCTATGGATATAACAAGGATCTCCCTCAGATGATCAGTATGACCACTGGGAAGTGACAGTTTCCAGCCAGACAACAAAAAGCCCTTCACTCGCACCACAAGCCATAAAAAAGGCCTCCACACCATTGGGCAGTAGCACTTCGAAATTTTCAGGACACGGTGAGCCCTTAATGCTATCCACCAGACAACAGTGAGCCCTTTAGACCATCCACCAGACCACAGTGAGCCCTTCACCATCCACCAGACCACAGTGAGTCTTTCAGACCAGACAACAGTCAGCCCTTCACATCATCCACCAGACCACAATGAGCCCTTCAAACCATCCACCAGACCACAGTGAGCCCTTCACAACATCCACCAGACAACAGTGAGCCCTGCATACCATCCACCAGGTAGACCACAGTGAGCCCTTCACATCATCCACCAGACCACAGTGAGCCCTGCAGACCATCCACCAGACAACAGTCAGCCCTTCAAACGATCCACCAGACCAAAGTGAGCCCTTCACACCATCCTCCAGACCACAGTGAGCCCTTCGCACCATCCTCCAGACCACAGTGAGCCCTTCATGCCATCCACCAGACCACAGTGAGCCCTTCAAACCATCCACCAGACCACAGTGAGCCCTGCAGACCATCCACCAGACCACAGTGAGCCCTGCAGACCATCCACCAGACAACAGTCAGCCCTTCAAACCATCCAGCAGACCACAGTGAGCCCTTCAAACCATCCACCAGACCAGTGAGCCCTTCAAACCATCCACCAGACCACAGTGAGCCCTGCAGACCATCCACCAGACAACAGTCAGCCCTTCAAACCATCCACCAGACCAAAGTGAGCCCTTCACACCATCCTCCAGACCACAGTGAGCCCTTCGCACCATCCTCCAGACCACAGTGAGCCCTTCATGCCATCCACCAGACCACAGTGAGCCCTTCAAACCATCCACCAGACCAGTGAGCCCTTCAAACCATCCACCAGACCACAGTGAGCCCTTCACAACATCCACCAGACAACAGTGAGCCCTGCATACCATCCATCAGGTAGACTAGTGAGCCCTTCACACCATCCACCAGACCACAGTGAGCCCTTCACACCATCTACCAGACCACAGTGAGCCCCTCAAACCATCCACCAGACCACAGTGAGCCAATCAAACCATCCAGCAGACCACAGTGAGCCCTTCACACCATCCAGCAGACCACAGTGAGCCCTTCACACCATCCAGCAGACCACAGTGAGCCCTTCACATCATCCACCAGACCAGTGAGCCCTTCACACCATCCACCAGACCACAGTGAGCCCTTCACACCATCCACCAGACCAGTGAGCCCTTCACACCATCCACCAGTCCACAGTGAGCCCTGCAGACCATCCACCAGACCACAGTTAGCCGTGCAGACCATCATCTAGACCAGTGAGCCCTGCACCATCCACCAGAGCACAGTGAGCCCTTCACACCATCCACCAGACCACAGTGAGCCCTGCAGACTATCCACCAGACAACAGTGAGCCGTGCAGACTATCCACCAGACAACAGTGAGCCGTGCAGACCATCCACCAGACCACAGTGAGCCCTGCAGACCATCATCTAGACCACAGTGAGCCCTGCAGACCATCCACCATACAACAGCGACCCTTCAGAATATCCATCAGACCAGTCAGCCTTTCTCACCATCCACCAGACCAGTATGCCCTTCAGATTATCCACCAGACAACAGTGAGCCGTGCAGACCATCCACCAGACCACAGTGAGCCCTGCAGACCATCATCTAGACCATAGAGAGCCCTGCAGACCATCCACCATACAACAGCGACCCTTCAGAATATCCACCAGACCAGTCAGCCCTTCTCACCATCCACCAGACCAGTGAGCCCTTCAGATTATCCACCAGACAAGTGAGCCCTTCAGACTATCCACCATACCACAGGGATCCACACCAGACTCAATAAGCTACACCACATTGGGCAATTCCAGAAAATATATGTACCCCCTTGGAACTAGTTTTTGACCCTCCATGCATCTAGAATTTCCAAAATGGCTTACGGCTTCCCCCTTTCCCCCATGCATATATAATTCTGGACAGGATAAACTAGCTTCACCCCCCCCTCCCCCATGCAAGCAGAATTCTGAGTTTGAAAACCCCCTCCCATTCAGAATTTCTGCATGCTGCCTGCGGTGGGGGTACATATTTTTTCTGGAATTGCCCATTGCACAGGAAGCTCTTCAGACCTCCTTCCAGCTTATGGTGTACAAACAAACCATCAACACCTGATGCATTATTGGGTAGTCCCCCCTTTTGATTTCCAGGGTGGGTAGCTGTGACTAGGGTCCTCAACAGGGGGGGGGGGGGGGGGGGGGGGTGCAATTTTATTTCGACTGCCAATTGTTATGAAACGAATAGGCTCTTATCTGCTGACAGGTGAAGGGAATTATTATAACTTTCACACATGTTAAGGTGTTGCTCAAGGATGGATCATTGGTTTATTTATGTTCCTTGGAAAAGAAAACAAAGAAGCAGCTTTAGGGAAACAAATTCTGTTTAACCAATTCCCAAAAGAAGTGAAAAATCTACTGCCACATCAGATTTGCAAAGTTTCATACTGAAACTTTACTGTCTTTTACCTGTCGACAGAACTAGAGCCATGTTTCATTTCCTCCTTTTTGTTACTGTTTCTATGGTTGAGTCAGATCTAGATTTTTTTTAGAAAAACTGATCTTGGCTCTGCCAAGTGAAAAGGGAACTTATTTTATTTTTTGTCAAATTTGAAGATAGCTAGTGTTTTTTGTTTTGAGTTCAGTTTTTAGCCAAATTTTGATATGCCACAAGATGCAAGATTTGAATAAAGCCGAATTTCATTTTGTTTTTGTATGGAAATTACAAAATCTTTGCATTTTTTTCCCCGAAGAACAAAATGCTGGATAAAGTCTCTTTTCTTGCTGGATAAAGTCTCTTTCTATAATTGTTGTTTTTGAAACACTACTGGAGTGTCTGTGTTATCTTTGACTCAACCACAGATACAGGACAGTCAATTGGATTTCCTTGTTGTTGTATAGGAATATTGTAAATTATATTGCATGTAAAGAAAACAACCAAAGTCCCACAAGGCCCTGAGGACCCCAGCTGATGAAGTGCTCTATACGTCAAAGCCGGTAGGTGTATCAGTTCACTATACTCAGTACTGAGGCTCCTGTACAAGCTCCAGACTGCTTATCTGACAGTATCTCCTCCGCTCTCAAGGCTGCTGTTGTAGGGCACCAGGGCAATGTCATTTACATCTACTAGGTGTCTCACATGATTGATGTTGTCATAGTGGTAGGTACAAATACATGCAGTGCATTCAGCTGATCACACATTCTGATTAAGGTAGCATGCCAGCCTGTGATAGCAAATCAAGCTGCATATTTGGTGAGGGTGGGCAAAATTACTCAAAATACTTTTGAAACATGTAAGGCATCCTAATATGATCCAAGTCCTTGGCGGGCTCGGATGAGAAGCTCTGCTTACTAAAACAATTAAGGGTGGTGCAAAAGAACATTTGGTGCAAAAGAAAAAAGCCACACTCTGTACATAATAAAATATAAATAATTTAAAAATTAAAGTGAAAATAAATGGTGAAAAAATACAAATCAAAATCTTTTTTACTAACCAGTTACTTCGGCATAACTTTGACAAGAGGCACATACAATTTCAGTTAGGGCAGTAAAAATGCACCTGTAAAAAGAAACAGAGATGCCAACCTCCAACTTGCTGGACTTGGGTGCGCTGTTTTGCCAGATGGGCCCACAAAGTGTTTGCACAGTGAAATATCTTTACAAAAATTTACAGTATTTCTATTAAAATGAAGACATTTGGACCTAATAACAACATATAAAACATGAAAAGAGTAGGAATGCAAAATGAGGGAGAGTTGGCATCTCTGCAGGAATACCTAACAGAAGATTTCACATAACCTTTCAGTATAGGCCTCTTGCGAGATGACGTCATATTCAAAATGGCGGCCTCCTGACAAAGGACTTTTACTTCCTATCAATCCCACAATGCACCAGTTGTGATGCATTGTGGGATTGATAGGGGGTAAAATTCCTTTGTCAGGAGGCCGCCATTTTGAATATGACGTCATCTCGCAAGAGACCTATTGGCAACAATTTAGAGCTTCCTTTTAATAATATTAACAGTTAAAGGGGCCACTCACCCTGCCCATCCCAGGGGGGGTACTCGGATATAAAAATGACCGGGGGGTCCATCGTATTTTTTTTGGGTATGAAACTTGGAGTAAAATTATTTTTTGGGTTGAAAATTCTACCAGGCATTTTTGGGGGGTTGAAAAATCTGCGGGTATTTTTTGGGGGTTGAAACGTCCGGGAAACAGGTGATGAGAAGCAAAGAAAAAAGACAATTCCTCTTTGTAACACGAGTATCTTAAAAAGTATTTTTTTGGGTATCAAATTTTGGGAGCAGGTATTTTTTTTGGTATAAAATTTACGGCTGAGGTATTTTTTTGGGTATGAAATTTGGAGCTCCGTCGGACCACCCCCCCCCCCCCCCCCCGTCATTTTTATATCCGAGTTCCCCCCACTGGGCTGCCCATAATGCATTGTTTTGTTTTAGGTTACTGACAACCTTAGTTTAACCAAAACATGTCAACCTATATATCGTTGGAAAGCTTATAGAATGGACTAGCGGGCTATGGCAAAAAGAAGTAACTTTTTAATAAATATAATTTTTTTGAAGGTTTATAAAACATTTGAGTGTGACATTTTCAAGAGCTATCGCTGCAGAACTGCTTGACCTTGACTCCCAAGAAACACATTGTTTTAATCCTTAAAGGTGCTTCTCAAAAACCGTGTCTGCATTTTTTAAAATTTTGTTTAGTTCAAAAGTTATGAATTTTTGGAATTTTTAGAGCGTGAAAATTCTGTAAAATTTGACAAAATTTAAAAGTTCCATAACTTTTGATTTTTTTTCCGAGGATGTGTGCGAAGGTTCTCAGTAACCTTAAATGATTCATTGTACCAGAAAAGCTGAATTAATGCAAAGGACTTCTACTAGGAGTTTTGCTCATGCTTCTACAGTAAAATGCACTAAACTGACAAAATATAATGCTGTTTTGTTGAGTTTCTGGATTTTGGTGGTATTGAAAATGGTGGAAAGCATTGCATTATGGGCAGGTGGGTAAGGCCTTTAAGTTATCATAATCGCATGCTCTAGTACTTTAAAAAGTGTTCACCACATTATCAAACATTTTTGCAATAATTATAACTAAAACAAGGAGTGATTTCTATTTTTTTGTTAAAATAAAATCAAGAGCCACAGACCATGATACTACTTCATTCATTGTAAAAGAAAAAAATCAGTTCCCTTGTTGAACTTTTATTACAATAAATTATATTATACACAATTGCATTTGACAAAATAATACAATTAAATTGAAACTTTTTTTCCTTATTTTGCTGTTGACATATTGAAATAATTTTAAACCAATCTCTGGTAAAACATTTGAAGTATTATGTGGTGCAACAAATTGTGTGATTCCAGCAAAACATTCACATGTTCATGATAAATGACTGCCTTTGTGGTCTTATGTACAAAATATTATTGGTTTGCATTGAAAACTTAACCCAAAAGATAAGATCTTAGCCCTGAATTAAAATACTAGAATGTCTTATCCCACCTTGGTGTGGATGGATTGTTTCTGGAATTACAAAGGTAATCAACCTATATTATTTTAAAATAAATTCTAAAACTTCAAAATTTAATATTTTTCAAAGAACTTGCAAGGTTGATTAGATGAAAATGTAATTTAATGTTATTGATTGTCATCGTTCAGGTCATTGTTCTTGTATCTCTCAATGGCCTAAACTTTAAACATAAATTGTTATTATCTGTGCCATGTCAGACACAAAGGGACAGGACGACAAAAATTCTATATGTGAAATTTCATAGTTAAAAAGTTTTTTGTTGGCTTTTAACACAGGCAGCCCAAGTATAATGGTCGTTTAAAAAAAAAATATTCTCGCTTGGCGATATTTATTGTGTTTATGTGGCTTTGTGTAAGAGTTATCAAAAAACTCGCTAAATTGCTATAAAATAGTCACTGAGTTCTGGTAAATTATGGCAAATAAAAGTAGAAGACTTACATAAAGTTGTCCTGTTGTCCTTTCCTCGTCTAGAGGCGTTTAAGAGTGTTTCCGAGGGTTCCACCGGGCCTCTCTAACCAGAGGAGAAGGCTCCAAACAACAATATTGAACGCCTCGCATCGCGACCGAATTTCTTCGATAAATCGCCACTCGATCGGCGCCCTAATCACACCAGGAGAACCGTCTTGCATATATCTTTCCTGCAAAGCAGCGCTGTCTCGATTAAAACATCCGAATACGGTGAATTTCGGTATTTTTTCCGTTGAACTTCGACAAGCCAATTTCACCGACTTGCGAAGTCAGTTACAGCGTTATCCTAGCCAGGCCTTCTGGCTTGATAGCCAGGCCTTCTTGCAAAAAGTCACTGTCACATGTAGGGGCAGGCTAAATTTGCATGTCGTTCACAATCCCCATTGGCTATCAAGCCAGAAGGCCTGTTCTATCAAGCCAGAAGGCCTGGCTAGGATAACGCTGTAACTGGAGCAACGGTTTTCCTGGGGCCAAAGGGCCCCTGACTTCGCAAGTCGGTGAAATTGGCTTGTCGAAGTTCAACGGAAAAAATACCGAAATTCACCGTGTTCGGATGTTTTAATCGAGACAGCGCTGCTTTGCAGGAAAGATATATGCAAGACGGTTCTCCTGGTGTGATTAGGTGCCGATCGAGTGGCGATTTATCGAAGAAATTCGGTCGCGATGCGAGGCGTTCGATATTGTTGTTTGGAGCCTTCCCCTCTGGTTAGAGGGGCCCGGTGGAACCCTCGGAAACACTCTTAAACGCCTCTAGAGGAAGGAAAGGACAACATGACAACTTAATGTAAGTCTTCTACTTTTATTTGCCATAATTTACCAGACTCAGTGACGATTTTATAGCAATTTAGCGAGTTTTTCGATTACTCTTACACAAAGCCACAGACACTATAAATATCGCCAAGCCAGAATATTTGTTTTTAAACGACCATTATACTTGGGCTGCCTGTGCTTTTAACTGATGTTTATGAACTTTGATGTTGATTACATGAACTTTTCATGATGTACATGTTGTTGTATCCAAAAAGGGAAAGCATTTTGCGTCAAGAATTTCATCAGAAAGTAAAATGATACATTTGTGTTGTCCAGACCATTTTTGTGATGCAGACCATTTTTGTGATGCAGACCATGACCATTTATAAACTTACGAAATTATCACTAAGCTAACTTTTGCCACAAACACAAAAATAACTTAAATAATAATATAATATAAATTAGGAAAATTCCAACAGAGTTGTGCAGATTGGCATTGTTGGAAAAAGCAGAGTCACGAACATTCCAGCCTTAATTGTGGGGGAAGTTAGGATGTCTGTTTCAAAAGTTGAGTAATCCCACAGGGGGTGGAGGAATATGTAGGTAATTTGCTATCATGGACCAGCATGTTCCCTTAATAACAGAAGTGTTATCAGTTGTTTAATGAATGCATTGCATGTATTTGTATCTATCACCATGACAACATCAACCATGTGAGACACCTGATAGATGTGAATGGCATTGCCCTGCTGCCCTACAGCTGTAGCCTTGAGAGCTGAGGAGATACTGTCAGATGAGCAGCTTGGAGCTCATACAGGAGTCTTGGTACTGAGTGTAGTAAGTTGGTACACCACTGGTACTGACAGGAGCACCAAAAGCTGAGGTCTGAAGGGCCTTGTGGGACTTTTATGGGGGCAAAAAGGTACTAACACGTATTGGAATAAAGAAATATCACATCATATCATTTGTTTTATTCCTATGTATTTACATGATACTTACAATGTTATTTGCAATGTGCTATTATATAATCCTTACCCCCACCATAGTAGTCTTCTGCACAGCCCATTCTTTGTGGCGGTCATGTAAGGCTTCCCTCCCCTAGTCCAGTCCCTGAACTCTCCTTCGCGGCTCCGTTGTTGCCTGTGGTCGCCGAAAGGAGAGTCCAGAAACCTTTGGATGCGCATGCGCTAGATCTGACCAAGAACATGTTTTTTTCGTTAGTGCCCATGATCCAAGTACCGTTGTCAGAATTTGATTGTTGGCTACATGAATTTTGTCCATCAAGATAGGATGCCCTTGTGACCGTAACAGCGAAAATTCAGCAAACAATCTCTGACAACCATATTTGGGTCATGCGCACTAACAAAAAAAAAACAAGTTCTTGGTCAGATCTAGTGCATGCACATACAAAGGTTCCTGAACTCTCCTTTCGGCGACCATGCAGGCATGAAAAACAGAGCCGTGAAGGAGAGTTCAGGGACTGGACTATCCCTCCCCATGAACGGTTGCTCACATTCGAACCACATTTCTTTTTTAGCCTACCGGCCATTAACATTCGAGGTTATATCGAAAACTTTTCCCTGCCAGTCCGACTCATCCAATCAGAGGTCTTGTCTATGATGTTGATACTCAAATTCATTAATTCAAGCTTGAAATGCTTCCAGTCAATTGAAACAGAAACTACTGTTCGATTCTCAGAAAATACAAGTTCCAATAAATTTTGTTCACATTTTGTAGTTTGAATGTGATTGCGGGTTTATATTTTTACGTTCTAAAGGTTTCATTGACTAATTTGTCTTGGATGATTCAGAAGAAAGTGAAAGAAATGTAGTTCGAATGTGAGCAGCCATTCATGTTGAGGGAAGCATTGCGTGACAGACACAAAGAACAGGCTGCATGGGAGACTACCACCATAGAGGAAATTTGAAATTCCAGGGGGAGTTGGGGTTCAATAGACCATATTTCCGAAAGTAACACTATTGAAAATAGTAGATTACTATTGGAAATCCCAAGAGGATGGGTTGGGGGTATTCCGCTATGGTGGGAGCATGGATCATTTCTGGACTTACACACGAGTGCCACACATGGGCAGACTTTTCGATGTAAGACAAAAAAATAATGACTGATGGCTTGTGTGTGGTGACCCTTGACAAGCTTAGGACAATATTTTTTGTGCACTTGTTCTATCAAACATGTTTCATTTTCAAATTGTTGCTGACCGAAATCGTCTCAATTGTGGTGCGCAATATTTTGTTGTAAACTTCACCACACACAAGCGGATCAGTCAAGATGTTTTGTCTTGCAACTAAAAATTGGCCTGTGTGTGGCAGCCTTTAGTCTAGCCTGAATTTCAGCCATTCATTCACTCTCGATCATACATGTCACTTTACAAAAGGAAACATCTGAATTCACCACAAGATTCTCTCATCTATTACATAAACACTGACCCAAAATCGGTCAGTAGAATATAATTGGTTGGTTGCTTGCCTTCAGTATGATTCCATGATGTCAACAAACACCACCCTCAAGCAAAAAAGTATGGAACTTGAAAGCCAGACATCCAGCCAGCACAACTAGAATAATGCATGTGTTGGCTTGGGAAAGGCATGTGTTGGCTTGGGAAAGGCATGTGTTGGCTTGGGAAAGGCATGTGTTGGTTTAGGAAAAATTTTTTTTGCTTGGCAGTCATTTAATAATGAAAGAGAAAATCTCCAGGTGAATTCTGACATTGCCTTTATCAAAGTGAGGTATGATCAAGAGTAAATGGATGCTGAAATTCAGCTTAACAGTAGTCTTTTTGCTATGAATCTCACTAAAATAACAAAAGATGAAGACTTTTGCATGGCCAAAGCATACCTAATAGTTCCTACTGCTCCTGGGAAACCTGGATTCTTATTGTACTCCTTGGAAGTCCTTCAATTTTTTTAAACAAAACTCCTGGAAAAAGAAATGGATGTCATCATTCACAAAACCAAGAATTTAATCATTCAAAAAGTTTCATTTTCAACCTTATCCAACATGAACTGAGATGACTGAAAATTGTCCTGGAAAAAATATGATCAAATAGCTCTTTAAAACATCTGGGGTTTTTCAGTGTGCTGATTGCACAAACCCTGGGTGTACAATCTAACTGATGGTCAACCTTGTATACTCACAGAAATTGTGCAGAAAAGACCTCAAAGCCTGGAGAGGAGAGGTTATTTGGCACCACAGTAATAAAGCAGCACTGATTCAATGTTGTTCCCAGAGCTTCTTGGTCATACCAACTGTTGGAGGCACTGGACGCAACAAGAAAAATATAATTTAAAGCTAAATAAAATATCATTTTTAAACATCATAAAACTATGAATACTATACTGTAAACTAGTTGAATACTGTAAAAATATTATTAAGAAGTTATTGAAAATTCCACTACGTTTTTATCCAGGAACTCACATGTCGTGGTACGGAAATGAGTACGGAAATATCAACATGTCAACCCATACTATTATTGCGTCAACATGTTCACTTGTCAACGCATCAATAGCTTAATCAACAGCTTGTTTCCCTCTGCCTGTCAATAGGTCAACTTGTTAATGCAATCATGGGTGAACTTAGAATAGAAAGAGACTAACTATTTAAATAAGCTCATTTTTGACACATTTTTTAACAATGAAGCTATGTGCATAGTGAACTAGTTCTTTCCAGCTCATTTGTACAAGGCTGTGTGTTAAGGAGACCTGTTTTTGAAGCCGAGAAGTAAGCCAGTTGTCTAAATGAGTTTGATCTAGTTGTCTAAATGTTTAAGTAAGTTATATCAAAGAATGCCTGTTGACCGTCATACAACGCGGCCGTGAAAAACAAACCAAATGTGCAAGGTGTTCCTTGCTTTGCCCTGTTCTGTAGTAGCAGAGTGTGCAAACTCGAAGAACTTTCACAATAGCACATCAAAACGAACGGCAGTGAAGTTTGTCTAAATGTGCCAAGAAAAATGACCAACTTCATGAATGCCCACAGAGTAGCTACGAAGTATTTTCATATTTATGAAAATCGATACCACGGCCGTGTTGACGGTTGACAGGCATTCTTTAATTATATTCCACATCTGTGCAGGGAAAGGCTTTACAAAAGCGAGTTGATGTGAAAAGGAAAGCAAATATTGCCTGTAATTCAAAATATGAAACAAAAATAAATATGTACAGGAGATTATAATTGTTGTAAATACACTTCATTGAACTAGTGAGTCCATTAAATTGACATGCGTCTCGACGTCTGTTGAAAACTTTGTTTTCGAAATCTTCCTAGATTAAACTCTTGAGTGCGTCAGGCATGTTGTAAGTTTATCAGCATGGGAACAAACACATTTAAAATGCGGGCTAGACTGCATAACACTACCTCGCGTATAGCTACCTCGCCGAGAGTGAGACTGAGAGTGCTGATAAGCGTAAGCTACTGTAGCCGACGCACGACACGAGTATGAATCTAGGAAAATTCACTCCAAACAAAGTTTTCAACAGACGAGACGCATGCCAAGTTACGACAAGCATAATAGAAGAGTTGTATTCATCTCAATATACCTTTCTTGGGGCGAAAATGGACGTATTTCTATGCATCGAGTAGCGAGGCAAAATGGCACATGTAAGTCGCCATTTTTTTTTTACTCTTGTTTGATACCACAGGGTTCCCGTAGCGTCTGGCATCAAATAAGCACAGGCTTCCCAAGCTAGAATAAAATACGCTGAATAAAATGCGGTATTTTTTAGGGGTTCTTTGAACTAAAACGGTACGCTGAAGAAGGTATTTTAGGACAGAGGAGTATAAAATGATGGAAATAATTCTGAACTGCTTTTGTGAGTCGGCAAGTAATATAAATCATTTTGCCTGTCCACACCAATGCAAATACAGCATTTACTTGACCTGAGGAAGAAAAAAAAGGACCATACTTCCAGACAAAGAGCTGAAGCGTCGTATGGCGACCGTACGGTTCTTACGCCCACGCCAGAGATTTCGGCCCTGACAGTCGCTATCCTGGTGTTGAATTGCTCAGTAGCTAGATACCTATGGGTGAGAGTACGCCCGGCCACCAGACCATATAAGGACGCCCTTGTACCGTTAGTGAACAATCAACTACTTAATAATTATGCATTACCAACGTATTTATAGGCCTGAAGAGTGTGTTAGAGATCCATGTGGGACACGTTGTTGGTTTTCTTTTTTTAAAACTAGTAGAGTAGCTTATCTCACGATAATGCAGAAATGTTTTTCACAGTTGCCGTTTAACATGTTTTTTTATACCCATATTCCTATAGTAGGCATTACATTGACACGGAACAATCTCGTACCCAGAGCCCGTCATCTTTTGGCCAGCGGCAAGATTCAGGGCTCTGGGGGAATCCGATTTGTGAGCATGCGTGGTACGTCAAAAACGTAACGAACTTTCATACAACAATCAAACCGGAAACCCAGAATCTGGGTTTTAAAAAAATCGATTCCCCCAGAGCCCTGAATCTTGCCGCTGGCCAAAGATGACGGGCTCTGGGTACGAGATTGGACACGGAATTGTCCGTTTGCGCATGCGCACCACGTCATCTTGTCTAATTTTATTTTCCGTGAACTGACGACCATTAATCCCCTGAAAGGTCATCTAAGGATGCCAAGAGTACTGATCAGTTATACCTATTGAAATAATATCTCTGGTAATTTGAAGCTCGTGTCACAACTGAAAGATTCATCTGGTCTACTCCCAGGCACTGAAAAGTCCAAAGCACTCTCTATTTCTCAGAATAAACTTTTTATTTAATTAACTGGCTGGAATAATTTGTAAAAATGTCGGTAGGCCGGTAAACTCTTTTGTCGTTAATCGGTATGTTTTATGCAAGTTTGTCGGTAGTCGGCTAACCTGAGGATCAGGTCCCCCTCGTGTCACTAAGGGTGCGTTTAATTTTGTACCGTTGCTAGGGAAAATTGAAAGTCCTGTAAAACATTCACCTTTCAAGGCGGAACTTTTATGCCCATTTGTCTTTAGCCAGTTAACCCGGCCCATCCAGACCTGGAGCTAGGCAAAGTGAGTGACGGCATCATTCATGGACTGTAGTGCTTCTAGTCAGAAAGATCAGAGAGTTCACTTGTTCATTTGTCAACGCGTCATTTAGAGAGTTCGTCAAGGACTGATTCTCGACGCATCGCAGAACGAATCCGTTCAATCTCGTACCCAGAGCCCGTCATTTTTATAAAGCGAGACTAAGCTACGCGTGCGCGCCTTTTCAGCCAAGGCCCTCAAATGGATATCACATCCCTAAAAGATGACGGGCTCTGGATACGAGATTGAACAAATCTTTAGCTACCAGGGGAATAAATGGGAACGAATGCACTGACGCGCATACGCAAGGCTACAACCATCACGTTACATTCTCGTACCTAGAGCTCCCCGGCTCGTCGCCTCGCAGGGGAGGCTCTGGTGACATCCATTTGAGGGCCTTCGCTGATTGGCTGAAATGGGGTGCAAAGGCTTGCGCGGGTTTGGGGTGCCACCCCATGGGGTTCTTCATAAAAAACACAATAAAATTACTAGTAATTGATCAATCAGGGCAAGATATGAGTTGAGTTCCGTTACTTTTGACTCTGAAATCCATCACGCATGTCGTGATTGCGTGACATACAAGTGTTTACACACCAGCAGCGCGCGCCATCAGATTTCTTGTAATTAACAATTAGACCTCAAGGCGGAATGTGCTATGATGAATAGACCATGAGGCCGAAGGGTCTATTGATATCATAGCACATGAGGACGAGAGGTCTAATTGGCAATGAATTCCATTATTTTATGTTGAAAAAATCAAGTTTTCTTGCAAAGAAAGGTGGTGGTTTTGCCAGGCACGGTCTATCACTAATAGACCATTAGTAGCTCAGCCAATCAGAATGCAGGATTTGTAATAGACCATTAGTTGGTTTATACTAACACAGATTATATACTCCTTTCGACGGGTGAAAACAACGGCTGAGAGTCTGGAAATCAGCCCGTCAGTTGGCATTCCGCACATATTTATCAGAGGGCCCAATGACGCTTATGGGGCAGACCATTGGACTTTTAAAGTCGCACGGTGGAAATGTAGTTTTGGTCCGCAGGATTTTCTTATTAAAGAACTTTCCCCTCCCCTCTGAAAAGTCAAATGATCGGTCAAAATCCAGGCATTTGAATATAAGTCTATGTGAACTGAACACACTCGATCTCGTTTCAACATATTTTATTCTGTGACAATAAATGCGCTTATCAGCAACTTCGCTTCTTTTTTACCCCAAGAAGCAAGCAGTAAATGTAGATTAATGGCACGCTTTAGACCTATTAACAGGTCTTCTATAACTTGTCAAGCGCTTTTATTTAACTTAGATTTTATGCAGGTGATATTATTTTCGCGAGCTACAGTATCTTTTAACTTTAACATATTTCCTTTCAGACAATCTTTGCTTTTGTTTTTATTCATTGATCAATCGTTGCTACACTGTTCTCACCACCTTCCAATCGGGAAATCCACGAGCCAGACAGTTCATAAGGCACTGAGTTTTCCGAACTGCTCTCTTTGTGTGTCAGAGTGTGGTAGGCTTTTCTGGCAACGATTGGTCAATAGTCTAACAGCTGACATGCGACCAAGATTTATCCCTGAAAATCTACAAAGTAGACTACAATTTCCTGACTAGATAATCTAATGTATTTATAAGCTAGCCAATACCGGGTGCATAGTGATTTCGTAAAGCAGTTTTCAAAGAACTCCAAAATTTCATTGCCAAATATTAATGATCTCTAGTGGCATAGCCAGAGTCTGGTTCCACAGTTGGCAAATTTCAAATCCTAAATTTTCCTGTAAAATAAAGGGAAACCAATAGATTTTCCTGTAGGCAAGTCAGTGCCTTTTTGTCCAGGGGAAGCTAACGCCACTCTCCCAACCTCAGAGCCAGGTTTGGGATGACATGGCAACAAGATAGAATGCGGCCTTTCCTCAATGCAACATCAATGCATTAAATATATACAGTTCTTTGAAAACGGCTTTCATTTCCCATATTTTTACGTTGTACTAACGTCCGTAACTTAGTTATACCCTTTCTAGCCTTACTGATGCCAAGAGAGCAAATGCCGCTGCAACGTCGAAAGCAGCAAGAGATGGCAAATTAAGATGACAGAAGGCAGACACGTTGTTAAATAGTGCATATGATCTGGTTATAGCTATATATAGCTTGTACAGGATTTGTAGCTATATATTTACATACAGTATTTAAAGAGATCTCACTTGCAATCTCAACCACCATACCGTGTAGTTGAACGACAATTCTTTCATATTTCTTATAATTCTTTTCCCTGGACCTTTTCACAGCTGAAAGTTTTCAGTATTATATTTCCCGTTAAGTGTCAAACGTCTCTCTCTTATCTCTGAAATTAAAACGGAGGTCTGCTCATGCACGACCCATATCAAACTGGACCCATTTAGATCTGTGAGGAATCCCACATGCCAAAAAAGTACGAATACCGATTGACAAATGGTCCTAATATAGATCATTAGGGTACTCCATGCAAAGTTTCGGAAACAAAATTGTTTTCTCCACACAGAGGCCGGGTAACACGAGACGATTCTTGCCTACAACTATCGCATGCAATCTCATGTACGACTTGCCCTGTCCCTGATTCAACCACGACTGACTGTTGAGTACTGACACGTTGTGCATGTCTGATGAAGTTGTGCAGAAGCAAATCAAGTTGCAAGCAGTAGCATGCGATAGCTAGGTAAAATCTTTCAGAGTTAAGCGACCATAAGTAACTCGGAGATTAAGTGTATTTAGGAGCATGTAAAATCCGTGGACAGCAGCACTCTCTGTGGCCGCATTCTAAGCAAAGCGTCCTTAATTGCGAAGCCGGCAGCATGGTTGGCGGAGAGCACTAAAAAACAGCCTTTACAAAACATAACAAAAAAAAAATCATAAATTTCTGAATTCTGGCCTAAACATCTCAAGAATGATACAAAAATACTCTAAAACTATTTGACATCCTTAACAAATTTAATTTAAACATTAGAAAAGGCTATCAAGACCAGAAATCTTACTTTATATAAAATAATTTAGTTTAATATTACTTAAGTAAGTCGTCTAGGTTGTTGAAGATCTCTAGGTTTTTCGAGGTTTTCTTTTATAAAACTACTGTAGCTACAAAACGGTATTTTACAAAAAAACAGAATAGTTAACGACTCTATGTTTAGAGAGAATTACCTAAATGTTATCAACGATGGATGCTATTCTATTTCTAACAAAAGTCCTACTCAAACGCTGTTTTGCCGAAAATCAGTTGAGGCAGTTTCCCTCGTAAAGTCACTCTTGGCTTCAGGGAGAACTCTGCTGGATTTTTTCTTTGATATGACAAAAGAGTGCTTGATAATAGGGCTTTAAAACAATTTAGAGTCGAATTAGACTATCAACGTTTTTGCGCGGAACCCTCCCGCCTTTTTATGGGAAACCTCTGGCGGGATTTTCCTTGATAGTGAAAGTCTAATGTCGCCCAGTTCCAAACGTCTACAAGAACATAGCATAACATTATGTATGAGTTCGGTTGTGTGTTCATAACAAGATAGAGTTGTGGTCATATTTTTAGTGCAGTATGGCCGTACAGCAATCGTACGGGAACGTTTGATGGTCCAAATTGAACTACACAGTATTTAAATATTAAATAACACCGCTCATATACATATTTACAACTCTTTATAAAACTTTAAATATTTCTAAACCATGAAGCGCAACCGACGAGAATCACCGGGAACAAGCGCTCCAAAATGGGACGGATAGTCATCCTCGCAACTGACAACAAAATTTCACCACATACTTTGGAATCTATTCGTAGAAAATCTTTGTCAATTTCTATGGCAATGACTGTAATATTATACATTTAAATACTATTTGTCCTACAATTAATGTTCACAGTAATTGCCATAATCTGTTAAATTTATATATTAGATATAACACATATACAATTTAGCTACACAATTATCTCAATTTGTGTACTATTACGATGCACCTGGAATCTTCTCCACTCGTCTTTAGCTCCTTCTTCCTTGGGGGAGAGGGGAGGGGAGAGAACTTGTGGCGTTGAGCACGTAGACGTTGACTCAAGCAAACTTGTTCTATTGTATTCAAAGTTTCTTAATTCCGTAGACTGCGTCGACGTAGAGTGACCAGACGACGAAGAGTCCGACGAATTTTGGTTATAATATTTTCGGCCACTACTAGTAACCTTTTCGAGAGGTGCATTCCGCGTCTTCTTGAGAGGAGTCCGCATATCTAATCGAGTTTGGCGAATGTTTCGTTTTCTGTCTCTCCATTTTCCACGTATGCAAAGTATTAGTAACAGAATCGCTGCAAGAACGACAAGAGAAGCGATGACTGGGATCAGGAACTCTTGTGTAGTCGCTGAAAAGAGAAACGCAGATAACCAAGGTCACAAAAAGGCCGCTAATACTTGTATTGTACAACAAACAACACCCAGTAGATGGGGCAGCATGACGGATGGTATGAGAACAAGGGCGAGCAAACAATAAATAGTGAGTCTTAGAATAAGGGCGTGGTCTTGAGGACGTGGACGGGTGCGCTTATGAAGGCACACTCGCGGAAGTTACAGGCCAATAGCATTTTAATTATTTCTTCATCCAACTGGATAACAAAACGTGGCTTCAATGACGGTGTTTAAAGGCCCATCACCAACCGGGAGCCTTTGCGCCCCGTTTTCTTTTGTTTTCAAATTGATCCATTGTTTTTCGGGTGCTCTGATTGGCTAATAGTCCGCAAAGGCTCTCGGTTGGTGATGGGCCTTTAAGATTCCTCAACACATGCGCAACCTCTCGACCACGCCCTCTACGTCGCGTCCAATTTCCAAAACTTTCAACTATATGAGTGACTTGCCAACACATGTAGTCGTAACTTACTAGGCTCCTGATGGTATGACAAAGTTACAGATCGCTCCACCGTCACTTCCTTGACCGCGATAAGTACGTTATATAACATGATATTTATCCCAGACCGGCGAGTATGGCGCGGTACGGAACGGATAAACCGTGCTATATCTAACGCAGCACTCTCGGCCACACCGGATTCAGGGCTGCTCGCCTATGGAGGAGAGACAACGAGTAATGTAATTGGAATCTATAGTGGCCCATGGGCGGCGGAAGTGGGCCAGAAGCCTGATATTTTCCAAGTTAATATTATCCCAAGTAGTGCGCTGGACCTTTTTGTCGTATCACAACACGTTGTTTTATCTACAGCTCCTTTTCTGGGATTTTCACTGACGAGATCTGAATGATTTAGAACCAAATTTCGATACATTTCCGAAAATTTCAAAATTTTCCTTGGGGAAACATAACCTCAAATCCTCCTGGACAAATAGGGTGGACAAGAATTTTCTTCCGAAAGTGTCCCCCCCCCATTTTTTTTTTTGCCTCCGTCGCTCCTGTGGCCATAGCCTTTAAACACAAAAAAATATGCAGAAACGCAGAAATGGGAGCTGACAGGGGAAACATCTAATCACCATGCATGGGGTTGAAACCGTTGGAATTTAGCTTTACTTACCACAGAGATAACAATGCCAGAGTCTCTCCTCTCTTTGTCTGTCTTACTTTTTGGCCAAGACCCGTCGCACAGCAAACGTATTCGCGCTTTTTTCGCATATTTCTGAAGTAGCGGTAAATATCTCAACTGATGACAAAACTCCTCTATCAAAGTTCCCTGCAATGGCAAACAAACAAATAAACTTAGTTACACTGCAGTGGCAAAACCAGAACGTGTTCGGATCTCTCAAATGTAATGATAAAATAACACGAACTTTTAAAAAGTGACATTTTAGAATCACAATCTTTTTTGCTACTGACACCCAGGAAAAACGTTTTCGTGCTAACGCATTGTTCTCCTGGAATGGACGATTCCAGATATAAGCGCACACGTTCTTCGTTATTCAGAAATGCCCAAGCCGTGTCCCACAACTACCAGAAAGCCGCGCGCGTTTCTTTAACAGTTTGTTCGACAATTGTCCCACATCTACCGACATGCAGCGCGCGCGTGCGTTATAGCTGGAATCGTCAATTCAGGTTGATATTTTGAGGTTTTTCTTGAGTTATACATGGGTACTCACATTCGGTAATTTCTCGACATCAAGGAGCACATTAATCTTGGCGCAGTCGCGTGTTAGTTCAGCACTGTTAGGCAAACAGACTTCATCACTAATGTACAAGGCCCCATCGAGTGGCTGTGCAACACCGGGTCCCTGGCATTCGCCGTACGCCGGACATGGGGGCTTCAAACACGTCGCCTCCTTCGGCACACAAACACTCCCAGCGGAACAGACTGAGTTACTAGTAGTGGAGCTGTTGAGGCAGTTATCGGGTCCGCACACCACTTTGGTACAAGTTCTCTTGCCACGGTTACATGCGCATGCGTTACAGCCTTGCGTGACGGTCGTGTTGTGTGACTGTATTACTTTGCCGACTGTACAGAGATTCGGGTCATTGGCTGGAAAACGTGAAGAGCAGAGGTAAGGATAAATGTGACACAAACACTTCGTTAGATCTTTTGGGATAAATTAAATCTCCATTGGAAATGATCGCACTACATTTCTTAAATCAGCCGATGGAAAAGAATGCTTTCTCTAGCGTGGCTGACTAGGCTGACAATATGACGGCCGAGTGAGGCTTTAGCTCTTGTTACTAGGCTGACAATATGACGGCCGAGTGAGGCTTTAGCTCTTGTTACTAGGCTGACAATATGACGGCCAAGTGAGGCTTTAGTTCTTGTTACTAGGCTGACAATATGACGGCCGAGTGAGGCTTTAGCTCTTGTTACTAGGCTGACAATATGACGGCCGAGTGAGGCTTTAGCCCTCAATATAAATACTAAACTTACCTCCACACCGCTTACCAATCTTGCCCGCAGGACACCGACATTCGAAGTCTCCAATGCGGTCCACACATTTGGCACCATTTAGACAAGGTGACGAGGCACACTCATTGATATTGATCCTACAGTCAGGGCCCGAGAATCCCCTGGCGCATGCGCAGAGCCGAAAGCCCACGCCATCGACACATGTGCCTCTGTTATAACAAGGGTTTTTGGCACAATCGTCAATATCTAGAGAAAAAGAGCACATTAAAATACTAATAACAGCTGTGGGCCAACACAAGTATGTTATTTTCAAAGGGAAACATCTACCAAGGTAATAACTTTGCCAAGGTAATAACTTTACCAAGGTATAACATTTGCAGAGGTAAACATCTGCCAAGGTATAACATTTACCATGGTCATACATTTGACAAGGTAATAACTTATGATAAACATATACAAGATAAACATACAAGATAAACATATGCCATGGTAATACATTTGCCGAGGTTAAAATTTGCCAAGGTAAAATTTTTGCCAAGGTAAACATTTGCCACGGTAAAACATTTGCCGAGGTAAGCATTTGCCAAGGTAGACGAATAATGGGGATGGCAGTATATCAAGATACTTACTTATTTCGCAGTGAAAGCCATCCCATCCATTACGGCACATACACATGATGTGTCCCCCGGTTTGGTCTATACAAGTGGCATTATTCTTACAGGGTTTGAAGTGACACCGACCATAGTCTGCAAGAGAAGACGTGACACATGGATAAACGACCTTGGCATTAATCTCGAAAAACCGGTCAAACGAGATCAAGCTCTGCACATAACAGGAAACAAAACTCACTACCAAGCCAGAGCTATTTTTGTTAAAACACAAAGTAAAATGAACCCATTTCTTTCCTACCAGAAGAAACCGGAAAACTGCATTACTGAAAATTTCATAATTCTACGCCAACCAACAAACCACGGTTTGGCTTCGACAGTCAAAATGAATGAACAGCTCTGGGTTATTTTTGCGGAGGCTTTGAGAGATCTTTTGACTAACTGATAGGAGCAAGCTAGGTGTCAATACTAAATTTCCCACTGTACCGTACAAACGAAACCTAGAAAACATCCATGGGCTTGCTTCAAAGGGTTTGATCGACGAGGCCGAAATGCAGTTTGTCACTCGAAAATGTATAGTGGGGGAATTATGAAAATAGAAGTAAAAAACAGGAAGTCAGTTTAAAGTCTGCATGTACTAGATCTCTTCTTCTAAGAAATACAAACAAAGAGAACCTGCCGTTTGATCCTAAGTGTGTGGTTTCGGTAAGGAAATGAAATAGAGATGAATTGACAATTCCAATTTAGTTTGATTGTTACTTTTCTATCTTAATAATTTTTTTTTTGCCTTCCTTCTTAAAAAGAAGTTACAATTGCATAACTTGCATAACAGCTGTTTGGTATCTGAGGTTATCAAAAAACACAACTATGAAGCCCAGCTACATGTAGATGAGAGTTAAAACGTGCTAGCCCACAAACCAAATGTTCAACATCCAATTTCCGGTAATTTTTCCGTTAGATTTGAGTGCAAGGCGTGGCATTTCTCCATTATCGCACGTTTGCCGATAGTTTATATCCGTTCATTTCAAATTTCTTATTCTATATTCAGGAATGAATGTAGACGTTTACTATTCTGTCTAGACCAATTTTCCCAAAACCACCAAAGGCGACAAACTGATTAATATGGCTAGAATTCGTCTCAATCTAATTATTTCTAGCGATTCAATATTCTGGAAAAGTTTATTCAAAGATATGTAAACAAATTCACACAATGTAAATATCGAAGCAGATTGTTTGCTAGACCTGCCCAGCCGAAAAGAGCCTGGGGCGAAAGCAGTCGTGGCGTGATGTCACAAGACAAAGACTCAATGATGTTTCGTGTTTCCTTTTTCCATAATGTTAAATCCATGATCGATAAATCTTACAGCTTATACTGGCTCATTACTCTGGAGAGAGTATTTACGTTTAATTCTTGCATTTTCTAATAAATTGCCGGCTTGACAATTAGGATCAACTTTATAGTGCCGCAACTTTGTGAAAAAAAAACCGCTTTTCTTTAGCTGTCCAGGAGGAAATTTCTTAACGACGTATTCATACCATAAGGGTTAGTCTGATGGCCCGATAAAAGTCCTGAAAATCGTGCCTGGGGGCAACTAGCTATAATTTCGTGCCTCACGCTTTGTTTACGAAAGAGCTCCCTTAGTAAAATTACTGGGTTGCAGGTTGTATGTCGAATTTAATTTGCTCGTTTGAAATGAGATTAGATTTCGCCTCAGGAAAGCCAAGTCACAATAGATGGGGGGAAAAGTTTTAGCATCTAAAGACTCACAAAGGAAGCCCTACAAGCGCTCTAATACGCCGACAAAATTTAAGTTAAAAGTGTAAAACTAAGAAAATCATCAAGAAATATTTGAAATCTATCTAAGAAAAGTTGTTTATCTGTTTCGTAAAGACCTCCAACAGCGGACAGCGAGGATATTAAAAGTTCTCTGTAATATAACTGTGTTTTCAATCAAGCAATTATCGAACTGTCGTCCTTCATAAAGAAAAGACTGAAGAATAGGAACAAAACCGAAATCGAACAAAAAGAAAAGCGGCTAGACTTTGTGCACCGTAACATAATTAAGTTAGTTTCATTCAGTCTCCACAAGAAGTGGCAAACACGTTACAGTCAAAACAGTTTTGGAAGAAATAACGTTTATTTGTAAAAGTTGGTGAAACTCAATGGCAAAACGAAACGCATCTGTCTAGACATTGGTATACACATTTCGGTGTGGTTATAAATACAAGAAGGGGCCTTGAAAGAGTTGTGAAATGGTGCAGGTGTGAATTAACAAGACAAAGTGTAATGCAGATCATGTCGGAGTAAACGTGCGCTGAAAATCGATCCCACAAAAATACTTTAATAAAAAAACCACCTATCAATACAATTCCGAGAAACTGATACTTTGCATTCCATAAGGGGCAAACATGAATGTAGTACAAGAAAAAATTATTAGCGAAGGAAGGCCAGGATTATCGTTCGTTTTGTGACATGGGTTATTGCCCAAGATAAACCACGTGTAAACTAAAGCCGCGAAATCTAAAGAAGCTTAATAAACCGGTGAATGGGCCACCCGCAGACACTATAATCAATTTTCAGAAAGCCCCCTAAAATATCATACTGCTAAAAAATTAAACTTCTTCACAGGGACACTGGAAAATGAGAAGCCAGTGAAAGACTAAAACTATGCACCAACTAAAAGGTTAAAATAACAGAGGAACAATCGTCCATCTATTTCATTCACAATTGAGCTTTCCTCTCAAAAGGGTGAACCATTATTGGCTTAGTCTCGTAACTGAAACATAACTCCTGATTTTTGACAATCACAATACGAACATGCTATATAATTAGGGATATGGTTGACCACAAAAGAGAAAATTTGACTTTCCAAAAAATTCCATGAAATGACCACATCCACACACCTCGTGGCAATACTTCCCGAATTTCATCTTCTTCGCAGGTGAATTTTACCATGGCGTAGCAGATCATATTTTAGGGGCAAAAGGAAAGGCAAATTCATGTCGACAAAGCAAATCAAATCTGCCACGATTCAAGGTTGAAGTAGGAAAAATTATCATAAAACATTTTAAACAAAACTTTAAGCACAAATAAGAACAATGACCCTTTTCAATATCCAAGCTGTCTTAAAAATATAACTGAGTTAGGCACTGCTTTCATTTATGTTTTGCTGCGAAAACTGTCAAGAATATTGACTTTGACACACCAGGGTTTACTCTTGTACCTTAAAGGGGCTCTCGCACGCTTAATATTCGTCCACCGTGGACATAAAATAAGTAAAATTGTAACCGTGAAAACACATGTACATTTTCCCGTAGTAATAACAATAATCCGCCAGATTAATAGAAAAACCTTTCAAGTGTTAGACAAATGCAATTCTAGGTTGTTTTGACCTCTTATCAAGAGGATGGAATTGGCTTGCGATTTGAGCTATTTTTTAATTTAGAGGCGGGAATAGTAACAGTAGCCTTTTCAGCAGCCTTCATTTAGGTAGCTTTTCCCATAATGGATAATATTTTCGATGCCGCGGCACCCCTCAGGGATTCCACCTCGGACCCTTACCTAGCTGGCAGGTCTTTCCACTGAATCCTTTTGGACAAACGCACCGGAAAGAGTCGCCAATGTCCTTGCATGTCCCTCCGTTCTGACACGGGTTTCGTTCGCAATGTGAGTCAACTGTAATAAAACAAATGTACAGTCACAAGATGCTACTAAGTTTCCGAAATACGTGGAAAGCTCTTGAAATACAGCTACGGCTGGCCAATGGATGCCATTTTTGTGTTCGGCAGATTGACGGTAAAGATTCGTCGAAAATCACATATCGATTAATTAAAAGAATGATAATTTAGGAAACTTTGGGGAACGCAAAACTCGGTCTACTTGTAAAGGGGTCAATCAAGAAAAGGGGTCAATCAAGCAGGAGCAAGGTGTTGGCTGACAAGAACTTAATTTTGTGAAATAGCAAGAAATTGGAGTGATTTTTTATTGAATTCTTTATGCTTGTCGTAAGGAGAACAACAAAATGAATTACAATCTAAAAACATTGTAAACCTCCGTATTCATGATGAGTAATGGCTTGGCTAGTAACAAGGTTTTTAATAAAACATTAAGTACACCAAAACCAGGCGCTTACTCTCAAACGAATCCCACACTCTACTAACGATGTACGGGCGACAAACCGGACCAATGCAACGCGCTGATAGTTTGTGTTTTTAGCAGAGGTTTTTATATGATAAATTAACCCCAGCATGACCATGTACATACGACATTAGACCTCACCCCATGAGTATCAATAGCACTGTGAATCTATGTAGAGGTAGGACTTTTTTGAACTCATCGGAGTTTTATTAATTACAGCATATCTAAGTTTTCCTTGCGTGAGAGACGCGGGATAATATCCGTGGGAAAAATGATGCTTTATGAAAAATGTTATCAAAATATATCATCTGCGATGAGAAGTTATTAAGAAATACAGTGTTAACTCATCATATACACGCAACATGTTTGCGAAAACACGTCTCAATGAATAATTTAGTGTTGTTCCAAATAAATAAAGCTATTTTTGTACCTAAAACAAGCAAGTTTAATGATGTGAGAAACTTACTCGAGGTGCACGCCTTCCCTTTCCAAGGTTTCGGGCAGCTGCACATGAAATCATTCACGAGATCCGTACAGGTTCCATTTTTATTGCAAGGGTTGCTTTGGCATTCATCAATATCTGCAAAGAAATGTTTTATACTTTATTTACCATTATTAATGAACTCCGTTATCTAACATTGGCGCCTTGGAATCGCTACAAGACGGACACGTACTGTCAAAAGATAACAACTCAAAAGATAACAACTAAGTTTTTCACGCAAACAAAAATTCATGCGCCCGTCAATTTTGAAAAGGAAAGACACAACAAACCGTGCTGTTTTTTAAGGGCGGGTCGCGATAACGAATGTATTTATCACGTTCCAAATTAAATAAAAAATATTCAAACACGAACAAGACAGACCTGAAATAAAACTTCGGTTACCAGAAATCTTTATCGTAAAAAAAGTCTGTAGGAGAAACCTTGGTGGGGAATAATAACTTGTGGCTAAATGATTAAACTTAAAGGATTCAATACTAACTTGTTTTGCAGTGGGGTCCAGCCCAACCATCCTTGCAAATACAGGTGTAGGACGTGATCCCGTCTACACAAGTCGCTCCGTTACTACACTGGTGACCCAAACAATCATTAATGTCTGCGGAAATTAAAATCATCACAAATATTAGTTATCCCACTCGTTTAATTTCCTTCGTGATATATCTTTTTCTCTCACTTTCTCTAACTTTTAACCAAGCAAATGCATATCTGATATGATATGTCGTAATGGAATGCTGAAATATCTTTCAAAAAACGAAGAATGGCTTGTCACAAGATGTACCCTCCATTTTTTTAATTTTTCGCTAAGAACTACACGCACCAGAATCGTTGTCATTAACCTTCTAAATACAAACTTTACCCCGTCAAATTATAAAGCATTACTTGGCAATTTCATTTACTGGTCATAAGCGATCATTTTGCCTAGTTATCTAGGACTATCTAGTGTTGTTCATTAATTTACATACCAATATGGCAGTGGTTTCCCGTGTATCCGGGGTCACAAATGCACTTGAAGTCTCCGCCCTCTACGTTCCTGCAGATTCCATGAGCTCCACACACGCCCGTATCGACTAGTTTACTAGCTGAGGTCCCATTTACAGACACAGCAACCTTACAAGAATCGATCACTGAAATATAAACAAGCGTAAAAGTGAAAATCTAATCGACGCACCGGTTAGGTTTGCTCAGTCTTTTCGCAACCTTTTCGCCATATTTTTCTCCCGAATTAATGCTGTTGACAGCAAATTTTGAGAAGGGCATTTGGTGAACATATCATTGCAATTTCGGGCGCTGTTAAATATGTCAGATGAAAAGAAAAGCACTTACCTTGCTCACAGAAATGTCCTCTCGTCCCAGTCGGGCACAGGCATTGGAAGTTGTTAACCTCATCAATACAAGTGCCTCCATGTTGGCAAGGATTCGAGTTACACTCATTTATATTGACATCACAGTGATCTCCGGTAAACCCCGAGTCACAGATACAAACGGCTTTGTTCTGTCCATTAAGACAAGTCCCTCCATTTGCACAGGCGTGTCCTATGCAGTAGTTGACCTTAGTCTCGCACCGTTTTCCCATGAATCCTACAGGACAATTACACTTGTAGTTCGCCGCCAGGTTCACGCATGTTCCCGCGTTCAAACAGGGGTCTGATTCACACTCGTTAATGTCCGTTTCACATGTTGGACCGGTCCGGCCAGCCGGACAGTTACACATGAACATGCCAAGACCCTGCATACAGGTACCGTTAAACAGACAAGGATTTGTGGCGCATTGGTTAACTGGTCTTTCACATTCCACTCCTGTAAACTCAGGCCTACAACAACAAATCATGTGAATATAAGCATGGATGTGCGACTGGGACTCAAACTTGTCTTTAGCGAAGGAGCAGAAATGTAAATCATGGCCCCATACCAGTACCACCACAAGGGATGTGTCCAACTGGAAAATGATGCACGCAATTAAGTCGAGGTAAACACAAATGGCCCAAAAACTGATCCCTGGAGTACAGCTAGGGGGTATACCAGTTTTCGAAAGTCAGGCAATATGACAGACCGTCATAGCTGGTCAAGCACAGATAGAATGGTCCTAGAATTGTCCTTGGGGTACACCATTTTAGATGATACGTAAATAGTTCTCTTGCTTAGTATACGTGTATTATATTTATATTTGTGTGTTTATATGACGAGATGTTGTAATAAAGATTCGTTCATACCATTTCAGACTGAATCTAAATAAACAAGTCTAAAATACGATCATATTGATTTACTCACCTACAATGACAGATATATCCATTCAACTTATCAATGCAACTTCCTCCGTTCTTGCAGGGGTTCATTTTTCCACAATCATTTACGTTGTGATCACAGTTTACTCCAGTATATCCCGGCGCGCATTTACACTCATAATCATTAACTTTGTCAATACAAGTCGCAAATGAATGGCACGGAGATGAGGCGCACTCGTCCCTGTCCACTTGACAGACAGAACCTTCGTATCCAGCCGCGCAAACACATTTGAATCCGTTTACCATATCCATACAAGTTCCCCCATTTCTACATGGTGATGACAAACACTCATTGATATTGGTGCCGCAAAACGCCCCAGTGTATCCAGGCAGGCATGCGCACTGGCTTCCTCCACTGGGAAGAGCATTGCAAGTCGCGCCGTGGAGACATGGATCAGGATTACAAGGTCCGTTCCCTTCCTTGGTGGGCACAGAGCAGTTCTGCCCTTTGAACCCAGTACTGCACGTACATTTATAGTCACCTATCAGGTCTCGACAAGATCCATGCACGCAAGGACTCGGGTAACATTCACTGTTCTTATACTGACAACTCTTTCCATGGAAACCAACAGGGCAAACACATTTAAAGCCGTTAACAACAGCAGCGCATATTCCTCCGTTTAGACATGGGTTACTTTGACAGTGGTCGATGACAGAACCACAGTTTCTTCCCATAAACCCTTTGGTGCAGCTACAGGTGTAATCGTTCACTTTATCAATGCAGCTCCCATTGTTTTTGCATTGGCCAGCGCAGTCATCGATATCTGTCAGAGAGACAAATATAGATCAGCATTACTGATTATTCATTGTTTGTCCAGATTAATGATGGCACTTCACTTACAACAGACAGCAGGCGGTGCCACTATGTAAACAACTTACTTAATTCAAATATAGAGTACTCTTATTGTTGGCAACAAGCAGGTGATGATCAGATGGGGTACTTGTATTACCAGACGATATGGAACCATAGGTACTTATGACAAGTACAATATGGTACCTATGGCAGATGTGGAACCATAGGTACCTATGGCAAGATGTGGAACCATACGTACCTATGGCAAGATGTGGAACCAAAGGTAATTATGGTAAATTCATGTAAGAGAGAGGACGCTTGCCATGTTTCCAAGTGAACACGACGCAAATAAAATAAAGCGTCCAAGGCCTGCCTCTTTATTAGCATACGAATTGGTCTACATTTGTTTGAATCACTTCCATAAAAACATGTAATTCCTAGTTTTCCTTACCGACGATTTCTTATTTTAAAACAAATCTATAAAAACCATGAAATTGTTTATTTATCCGTGATAAAAAAAGAAATTCAATGGTATTTTCTCGGTCTCCCAAACGGGATTTGCGGTGTAAAACTTTTAAAAACATATATAACAGCGATAAGCGCTGGGAACCACTCTGTCTGCTGGTCTTGATAGATGTCATTTTTTCTTGTAATAGTGAAATACATTTGGCAAAGTGTTCTCATGGTCAAGGTCGCGTGCCAAGCAACTAGAGGGAATTCCTGTCATGTTTCACGTCTAACACGGTGATAAACATCACGTACAGATGATTAAATTCGACTTACTTTCACTACACGTTTTCCCTTTCCATCCAGCTCGGCATTCACAAGCAAAGTCATTGATCAAGTCAATACACTTTCGTCCGTTGACGCATGGCATTGCAGCACACTCATTGGTATCTAAAAGACAAACAATTCTCATGAACAAATTAATAAAATATATCCAGCACTTACTAAAACGGTCGACTGAATAGAAAGTGGGCGAGACCCGTGCCATTCAAGTTCACCACGTGATTCAACACAATTTAACATTTGGTCATGTTGATGGGGTGTCGTCAAACCATTTCATATCTTCAGCTCATATCTAACTATGTCGTGAATATGAAGTGAACGACGTTATCATTCAACAATGTTGAACAGGGTTGTCAAAACGGTCCAACAGTCGTTCAATATCGCGCATTCAACAATTGTTGAGCCATGTTAAATGAAATGCTCAACTCACATGGCTCTTAGGGTTGGAATTAAGAAACAGTGCTGTGGTGTGATGGCTAGATATGACGTCGGATAAACATGCTTTTATGAAATGTCACGTGATCATACATACTTATTTCACAATTTGTTCCTTCCCACCCAGGGGGCATCGGCACTTGAATCCACTCTCTGTGTTGAGACAAGTTCCGCCGTGTTTGCAGGGCTGGCTAACACAGTCTTTACCTGAGGGAAAGATCACAGGCAAACTATAAGCCACACAGGAAAGAACCATGTCCTCTTGCAAATGAACTGAGCTTCCTCAATGTCAGACAATGTCAGGAGTAAATTGAAAGGACTTCATCATATTGTACTTACTTATTTGACAGGTTTTGCCTTCCCACTCTGACCGACACTGACAGTAGAAGCCATTGATGGTGTTTGTACAGTTACCACTATGTTGACAAGGACTTGATGCACAGGCATCAACACCTAGATAATATGAACAATATGTGCTTTCAGAATACTGACAGGCTTTTTTACCAACAAAACAAGCAGTTTGTTTGATGTGACAAACTTGAAAGGATGATTCTACTTACGTGTTTCACAGTTTACGCCTGTAAACCCAGGGTTGCATTGACACCGATGTCTGTCTGGACCAGTGTTGAAACATGTTCCACCATTACGACAAGGAAGTCTTCGACAATAATTAAGATCTGAAAAAAAGTGAAAGAATTAAACCTGCATCTTGTAAGCTGTTGCTGTACATATTTTGAGAGGTTTGAAGAGAGTGTGTTGGAAAAGGATTCTACCTCGGTCACAATATAGGCCTCCCCAGTGCCGCAGACATTCACATTTCCATGGCATTGAACACGTCCCATGAACACACCCAGGGTACCTCTTGCACTGGTCACACAGTTCGCCCTTCCAGCCAGGATCACACCTGTAGAAATGAAAGAGTTTAGAACATGCCTTCTCGCGCTTTGCAGGAAACATGCTACTGTACTTACAGGCACTGTCCTGGGGAGATACATTTGCCATGCTCAGGGTCACACCCAGTTTTGCAAATAGCTGAAAAATGAAAGAGACCACAGGTTAATGATGATGCTGTGATGATTTTTGTAACTGATGATGGTGCTGATGATGATGATGGTGTTGTTGACAATGATAAAGGCGATGATGACAATCATCACCAATTATGTTGATTACAAAAATGATTTCAACTACAATAGTGATGATACTGATGGCAGCAATGAGGATAAGACATCTGATATCTTTCTGGCACTCACGAATATCACAGTGGTCTCCTCTCCATCCTGGCATACACATCTTATGTCCATTGTCATCACATCTATAATGCCCAAACTTGTCATTTCTTGGCTGGCACAGAATAGTACATGTCCGTCCATAATAATGTTCATCACAGACAACCCGAAGTTTGTAAACTATTGATGCTGTTGGCCCATTATATCTGTGAGTTTCCCAGGTCTTGTTCGGCAAGAGAATTCCTCTTTGTGTTGTTTCATCAATTAGATGACTTGCTACAATGAGAAACAAGGAACACTCAGTAAATGGTGAGATTTATTATTTTATAATTAAAGATTAAAACCAAGAGTTAAAGCATCACATTTTGGCCTGCAATGAATGGTCTTTGATAAAGGCACAAGGCTAAAAAACTCAAAATTGAATTTGGCTGTTATTTTTTTTTTGCAAGATCATATCTTTTATTTCAAAGTGATCAAGGCTCACATAACCACATACAGCCCATTATGGCTTGAATTTTACAATTTGATCCATACACACCCTGTTTGAGATGTTTACATGAATTGGTATCAATCAAAACATATTTTTATATGGTGGTTTACCAAAAACGCATACATAATAGAGGAATTTTAAAAAGATAAAAATCAAATTTTGAACACATTTTGGATCTGACTTCTGTTGAGAACAAATGTCACCATGGGAACAAGAATATGTCCATGAACAATCTACGGTAGTTAGCCTATACTAGAGATCCACTGACAAAATAATGTATATCAAATGGTTAATATTTTAAAGCTATAGAATTTACTATAGGAATTCTTTCTTGTGAAAAATTTATAAATGAACTCTAAAGCACATTTTTCACTAAAATATTATTAAGTAAGAGGTTTCTTTTAAAAATTAAGTTAATAAAGAATTACAATATCAACAGTACATGTTTGGTCAAGAAAGCTTAAGAGCTTCAAAACTTCTTGAATTAATCTAAAAACGTCTTTGTTTTTGCAACACTGGAAAACATCTACAAACATTACAAGTAAAACAATGATCAAGTAGTAAGAATTACATTTTGTAAATGCATAAAATTTCAAATAATTAGGCATACTCACTTCCATTATCCCAATCGTTGGCTTGTAGCAAGAGGAGATATGTTGTCTGAAAGAAAAACAAAAGGTCAAAATATAATGGAGTAAACAGATTTTTTACAGAGGGTACATGGAATAAAAAATAATTAGCATCCATATAGTGTTACATTATGAAATGGCACAAAAATCAAAGGAGTTTTGATTATTTATATCCAGTACAAAGGAAGTCACAAAATGACAGGTAAAAATTGTAATATTGTATGCTATTCAATCTAAAATTAAAATATAGCACTCATGAAAGAATAACCTCCAATTAAGAAAGTTCACAAAAATGATGTAATTAATAAATAACAAGAAGAATTTCTTGAAACAGCAATATTTATGTGATTTTAATAGGATTTTACCAAATAGCTGGTTTGGTTGGTTTAAGTTGGTTTAAAAAAATCATAATTGCAATTTCTTTTGACACAAAGCCACAGTAAAATTGCTTGAAATTTATTCCCAAATGGAGCAAAAAATTATAAAAATAAGAAAGACAAAGAAATTCACAATTATAAATGTGCTTGCCTTTCTATAGTAAACTTGTAGTAGTAAACAACTGTATTAAATTAACACCTGTAAGCTCAGAGAGCTAACAATGCCTTACAAATAGCTACGGATAATGAGAACCTGTAATATTATTATATCTTAATATTTATTCTTACAAGGTGTATACACTATATATGATACAAAATAATGGGATATTCATGCTCGCATTTTCATTTTTTCTATTAGGTTTATTCTGAAAGTCTTTGGTTGTAAATTCCATGTTGTATGTTACTGTAGTTTTGTCTGCTGATCACCAGAGATTTGAGCTTTGTAAGGGACTGTGTGTCCTATTCTCTGTTTCCGATGGCCATCATCTGCCATTTGATGGCCATCAAATGTCATAAACAAATAAAAAAAAAAAAATAAATATTATATTTTTTCAAAGTTATAAGTATTTATAACAGAATAATTTAAAAATTGGGTATTTTACATGTACATTGTCACCTATTATTTTTTAAAAGAAGATAAATAAAAAAGATTTTATTCCTGAAAATACTAGTATATGAAAAACAAAGCCAAGTTCTCTTTACAAATGGAATGGTGATGTTATGTACTTGGACCTGGTCCTTATTGGCACCAAATATATCTTTCGATATTATAATGACTACCTTTACATTTGTAACTTTATCTGGCTGATATTCGGTAATCAGTTATTTGATCATGATGACTTTGTGTAAATGGGTTAGCAAAACACAGCCACCTCAAACTGTAAATGTGCTTCTGAATGCTGTCAGTTATATGCCTTAGAAGTGTCACTACTTGAAAAAACAAAAGCCATAATGGAGTCCTTGGTAAATGGCCTGAAAGTAATGCCTCCGTCTTGTATGGACCTAAGATAATGGCAAACGTCTCTGAAAGCCATGGGTGTTATTGAACACTTATGGGAGTTGTACCTATTTACAGCAAGAAAACATCTGGACTTAAGTCCCCAGTTACACTTGCCCCTCACATTGAGACAAAACTGATGTATAAAGTATAGTCAAGATGGGATCGAAAACAATCTAGAAATGTGTTTAGTAGAAAAAAAATCAAATAATATAAAATTTTTTAATTGAGTCTAGCATAATTTTAAAGTTAATTATACAAAGCCCCTTAAGCTTTCAAAGGCAGGATATTTCAGCTTATGTTGAAGTGTTATGAGGAAAAGTCTTTATCCATTTTGTGTTACTCATTGAATCACAAATCTCTGGCAGGTTTTATTTTTTTCCAAAGAGGAAGCGAAAAAGTCAATCAAAAATAGAATTTATTGAGTAAAACATAACAACCTGACCTTTCCTTGTCCACTTAAAAGCAATTCATTTTGCGGTTTCTGCTATGATGAAACGTCTAGTGCAATTTTTGAATGGATTTTCGAAAACCACAAAAGGCTTTGACTTTCCCAAAGTAAAACTCAGAAAAAAAAATCAATTAAAAAAGCGCTTAAACATACCAGTGGAAAAGCAGAGTTTTGTCAAAGTATAAACAATAAAGTGATCTGAATTGTACAAAATAAAAACTAAACTCTTTGTAATTTGAAGAGAATGTTGAAACGCTGCTGGAGCTTGCTTTCATTTCAAAGATGAAAATGACTGTTCGTTATTTAAGAGTAAACGACTTTTTGATCACACGGCAGGTAGAATCTCTGACTGGTGTCGCGGGGAAAACAATAGAATCCAGAGAAGAAAAACACAAACTGTACAAAAAGACGGATTGTCTTTGGTTTGGGGCTTTAATCAAACAGGGTATACAGGCACATATAGCAACAAGAGACTCGTTTAACTTTCGAGTAAACATCGTCCAAGGCAACCGAACCATACTTGGCGGTATGCTTCCGTCAATGCGGTTTCATAATAGAAAAGTCTGCTAGTTGCTTTGTAAAATTTGCTTCGATTTTTCGCACTTATCTATTATGCAGCGAAAAGATTGTCTAGTCGCGCTAAGTGCGCGAGAACGCCTCTGTCGGCAAAGCGAGCAGGGGAGACCCCCGAGTGAAATGTACAAGCCGGCGAAATGGACATGTGATCACTCGTTCCATAGCGGAACCGATAGAACACGCGGGATGTGAGTTGCATTACAAGATCGAACTTTTCGGGGTCGCGCAATCTACATTGTATTGCAAATGCCGTCAAGTTCAACTGATTAACATACACTGGCACAAAGGCCTGTCAACTGAGACACGTGGCTCGTGATTATGTAGTATGGTAAACAAGATTTCAAAACGCGTAGTCCATCTAGCGAAAAAACTGGAATCAGTGTTGCCTTGCGAGAACCATTCGACCAAATCGACTATGTTTAAATATCTGCAGCTGTGTTGATAAAAGCACCTTCAGCTTTGGACATGGATGTCGTATTCGTAAAAACTAGCATGCATTTCCAAACCCCACTTTTAACAGAAATATAATTCCGTTTTCAGTGACTTTTGTTTATGCATAAATGAGAACAGGTAACTTAAAGTCTTTGGGGAATCAGCTCTGCGTGAAGATAGCCAAGCCACAATCTTAGAGATCAACTATCGGCAATAAATGCCTTACTATAACTACTACTAAATGCAGTTGTTAGATGCGATTGCATTAAAATATTATTACGGAACTACCATTCGCGTGAAAAACCGCATAAATTTGTTCTTGATTATCTGAGGTTTTGCAATGAGAATAGTTGTAACGGAGCCACAGTTATAATGTATGAACTCCCGGGGTTGTAGCGTTTGAACCATATCTGGTTTGTAATTAAACTCCCGCTAAAACGCATAGAAAATCTCCTCAATGACTTACCAGCCAAGAGAACGTGAAGCGAATCGAGATAATATTTTTCGGCGTAGGGGTGATGGTGAATGAATTTCCTCCAAGAACTTTGGTAGTGAACTGGCCAAAAGCACACGAACCACTCGAAGGCAGGGACTGACCACTGTAGGGCTTGAGACAAATCGTGAAGAATGTCTCACAAGGATTTCGGCAATGGCGTCGGCCTCCATATATTGTAGGACTCCCATCGCAGCATTGCCCGTTTCGCAGTTCGCCGGCAACGTTCTGTATGGACACGAGCTGGATTTGAAAGTTTCCAGCTCCGAGTGCCGTCTAAAGGAAAGAGGAAAGAAATTTCGTGTGAGCTGTAGTAAATGCATGGAATTGTGCACCTGACCTTTAAGCATCACACGAGTAGTGAAAAACCTCTCTGTGTACCTGCACAATGACCATCTCTAAAACCGCTCCAAAAAGTACGCTCCGTACAAGCCACCCGAACCCCATCTCCAAATCACTATTCAGCCTCTAGAAATGGATCGGTAAAGTCCACCCAGCGAATATAACACGAAAGCCACATGTATTCGAGTTTGCGATCAGCTCTCCTCAAAGCTATAGGCTTCGCTAGCTCTGTTGACGACCCGATTTGAATTGAATGTGAGAAATACATAGACAGATGGAAATAGATTTTGAGGGGGGTGCGGTAAGGAGACGCATTGCACATGCGTAAAGAGCTGTAATTAGTGACGCAAGGCTGATCGCAAAAAAGGTCTCTGCCGTGAAGGACGTACTGCTATTGGCAGAAACAGAAGTCGTGCGATCCTTTCTTGTAAACAGAGTATAATTCAGAGATGATTAGCCTTTTATTTCGCGCTTTGTTCTTTCACATTATCACGCTCTGAAACGGAGCAGACAAAGCAGTCAAGACTGAACAAAATACAGAGACGAGAAAATACGCCAAATAACATCTGTCCTCGAGTCTTATCTATCTTCGCTTCATGATACGGTGCGCCTTCAGCAATTCATAGATCTGTGGGATTGGGGTGGAATTGCTTTGAGGAGGCGCGGGCCGATATTTTGTTTTAGAATATAACTGAAATGGCCTAATGGAGCTAACTAACTCTACCGATCGCCTTTGATCAGTGTTTGTCACAGTTGTTGGGGGGCTTTTTTCCGCATAAGCTATCTCCGTGCTTTATCTCTGTAGTTTGGCCTGAGAAACCTGATAATGCTTCTTTCGCGGGATGCGAGTGAGACGACGAGTATTTAAAACCTGTTTGACAGAGAAACCCTAGGTCAAATACTGCCTTTTATCGAAAACAACTAAGTGTATTGGCGAGAAATTTCTCAACAATGAGCGACGCGTGCCGCCTAAGATTCGAACTTATTCTAGTGGCGCCTTCTCGTGAGTGTGAATATTGTCGTGAATAGAAATCAGTTACGATGTGCGGCCCGTATTACATTAGGGGAATATGGCGGGAAAACCAATGCTATGCGCCACCTGCAAAAGAGGGCATTGACCACCCGTGAATCTCAAACACAATGTTCGATATTGCAACTTTTAAAGTTGAGTTTATTAACGATTTTCTTTTCAGTAAACAGTTTTGCCAAACTTCGCAATTCAAAGTGAATCTGAAGAAATTTAAAAGTAATTTCAGTATATTAAACACACAATGAAATGATATGGTCCTTTTTACCGAGCGCTTTTACGATGGAAAGTGTGTAAAAAGTGTGTTTTCGTGAAATGCACCTGCACAACTAAATGGAAACTTCCGAGAGCCGAGTTTCAGGTGCTTTGTAAGCTTCAAGGAGACGTCGAAGTGATGTTTATATGTTTTTATGTCAGAGAAGTGTTAATAGTAAGAGCGAGAAACGAAACAGCAAAGCGAAAGGAGTATTGAATGACAGGAGTGTTAATTACATTGGACAACACTGAACCCTTAATCAGTAAATTAAGATATGGAAGTAAAAACTTTGTGAAACCTCAAAAATGAAACTTCGATTTGATCTCTTTTTGTAAAAGTCAGCCGAAGTCAAAACAATCAGCTGTGAAATATTAACGTGGTTTCGTAAGTATCCCTCAGCTTAGATTTCATCCCGAAGCGGCTTGTAGCGAAGGTTTGAAAAAAAAAAGTTACGAAATAAAACGCAGCTTAATGGTTTTGGTTATTGGGAGATCAGGATATCCTATCTGATGGTACATTAAAAAGCCAAGGCTATCTTGATGATATAAAACCCCATTAAAAGGGCGGGAAAACACGGTGTTCCAAGAACTACGATGTGCAACGCACCAAGAGCTATTAGAGTCAAACGTCTTCGCGAATCTATTATCTGTATTTTAGTATGAATTGAGCTTTGCAGTCGCTACACATAAGTTAAACCTGTCGCTCTTTAACCATCAAGCCACCCGCCATGGGGAAATCACTAAACTCGAATACACAGTGGATGGAAGAAATTAAAAAATAATTTGTCAAACAAGTGAAAGAAATGCATTATTGGAGCAAATAAAAACAATGAATTCTCAAAGTTTGGAAAAGAATTATAACATCAATCTCTTGTGGTTGATTTGAACTGACTAACTGAAGCCTTAGTTGGTAAAATAAATTAGAAAAGGTGTTTACTTACCCAAATACTTAATCTGCATACGAGAAATAGCGTAGCGACAACTTGAAAAGTGGAATGCATGGCTTCAACTAGTTGTTTGAGCTCTTTGTTTTGGATGTGCAAAAGTCTTGTCGCTTTTTGGCTTAATGGTCAAATCGACTCTAAAATCTTTTCACTTCAGCTGTCAAGATAGAATCTAGAAATGACTGGGCTGTCTTGCATTATAACTAGTCTAGGTCAAAATGGAGACTTAGCCGCTGGAGCCAAAATGTATCCGCCTAGATTCTGGCTTGGTTTTGATAGGGAGAGGGAGTTACGGTAATAAATTACAAAAAACTTAAATACAATAGCATTAGTTAATATCCAGTTAACTACCAAACATAGAATACATTAAAACACGGACAATGCTGCTTTGCACACTAGAAGAATGGTGCAGTTTTTCTAAGAGAATGGAAATTCAAACTGGATTCTTAGCAGTCTTGAATAACAATGGCTTCTTGGGTCGCAAAGGAGGGGTTCATAATGTGTTGGGCCAACTTGCACTAAATACAAGCAACTACAGGCACAATAAAATCACTAAGCATGAAGCTTACTGTCGCTTTAAAACACAGAACGCGACAAAATAAGCTACGATTGGGGCGAGGTCATGAAATCGCTGATAACGCCATATTTTGCGTTCAAAGACGTCTTGCGAAGCAAGGATCCTTTTACTACTCAAGTCGTTTTGCATTCGAGAAAGTTGGTCGAACTTTTCAAGGTTATGTAGATAGAACACGATAAGCACTTCGCCAATTCTCTGAACAATGGCAGAACACATGCGTGGTAGTTCACTAATAAACCGTTTGCACGAACACTTCTCTGCCTTTGAGAACTCCCAGCGGCAAGTCAAAAAGCTACAAAGCTACGAATTCTTAACAACAACAATCAAACTCCCTCTTCTTTTACTCCAGGGCCCAGCTTGTAAAGCGCAAACACACAAAAAAAGATAATTAGCATTTTCCACCTCAGTAAACAAGTTAAACGAATACGCGTGCCGAATCGAAGGTCAAGCTGGTAGATCCATCGAGCTGTTCTTATTAATAAAAATACCTGTTCGCGAGATCGCGAAAAAGTGGCTAAATTCAAGTGAGGTACTAAAGCTTCCACATCGGGTTCTGCATTGCTAATTATTTCGTTAAAAGGAGTAGTTTACATTTAGACAAAGCGGAAGATTAGAGAATAGTAGTGATTTGACCACCACGTGTGCGAAATGAATGGGTAGGCTTAAGGGTCGCGTGCCGGTCTATTTGTCAAGCAAATAAGAACACACCTGGAAAGGGCGTGGTTTAGGGCCATAACGTCAGGTTGAACGCTAAATACTCTCTTCTCTATACGTTATATTCCAATATAAAGCCCTCACTGACTGATGAAATTAATACTGATTGCTGGTGTAACGGAATCTCTCCGATAGAGAAATCTTCCGACCTCTTGCTGGTCGTGAATTGTCGTCCGAGAATAGTTGTTCAACACTGGTTAATTCAATTGCATTGTGTGTTTTACATGTATAAGGGATTTAGAACAAAAAATGCAAAACTTAAGGCTTTCTAGTGCGACGATTCCATGCGAGTCCACCTGCATTAAGTATTCTGTTATAGCTAGAGTAATGAGCCTAACCGCAACACACGCTTCCAGCGCACTAACGGGACTTCATGGAGGATGGTAATTGTTCGTTGAGGTTTCAAGTTTAAAAACTTTCGACAGCAGTATAATACAACACCATAAAAACTCAGCTTGAGTTAACAAGATAGTCTGATTGACAAACAATGGAACCCTTATGGGAATTTCAAATCTTTCTTCTGTCATTTTGAACCGATTTAGTACGAACTTGTCACGTGGTCTTTGGTTTCAAAGAAATGCGCGCGAAAAAAAATCCGTTAAAATTCAGTTGTGTTTCCTGCTACTGAGATACAAAACATATGTGCCATAATACATAAGTGGCTGAACTTATAAGATTTTCAACTGTACAATTGTTTCATTTTAAAGCAGGAAAGGAAAACAATTCAATTCCTGAGGTAATGTCTGCAAATCAAATATTGTCTTCCTACCTTGGGGCAAAAAGCAGGGCTGTTGGAACAAACAAATCTACAGACAAAGCTATGTTATGTAGAACACGTTCCTAAACATGCTTTTAGAGCTATTTGTAATGAGAAAATACCAGCCTTGACATTTTAAAAGCTACCCCGAGGCTCATCTTACAGCAAATATGTAATAAACACTTCATGAGCACTTATAGCTAGCAAGCAAACACAAGTCTGGCGAGTTATCAGAGATAAGTTAAGAAAAAGGAATTTTTAACTACTGAACTTTAACTTGATAAATTTTATAAAGATGATTCTAAACTCTAAAATACGATCTGAAAACCTAAACTGCTTTGCATGCCCGAATTGTGAATGTTTATCGTTCACAAAATCAACAATCTGGTTTGGCCCCGAGGAGACGCAAAATCCTGACTGGGCGGATATCATCTTAAGCCTTGCTGAAGTTTACTTGGCATAAATTGTGATATATGAAGAACGTTTTTCCAAGGTTATTAAAACATTTAATTGCAGCAAACTTGCACCCCCCCCCCCCCCCCCCCCCTTTGTTGCGGCGTACTGTCTAGTCTTATTCTGTTAAAAAATAATGTCTGGATCACCCACTCGAGTCAAACTAATTTTAAATACGTCTAGGGCGTTGCCTGCTTTCACACGCAAAGCAAGAACAAGTGAATTGAATTTGACTACGGTATTTCTATCATGACAGCGTTTTCAAACCCCCATTTGGCATCTCGACAAACAAAGACAAAACGAAACTGACGTATTGATCAAGATGCATAAAACAGGAAACTTGGATTCGAAATCAAACACGTACTAGTCTTGTGTCTATGCTGAATAACCTGAATAGTGGGACATCAATTGGTTTCCTTGAAAGTTTCACTTTTAGAAACCGTAGACGCAAATGCAGGAGGAATTTGTCTTTTTGAAAATGAAACGTGACTTGAACGTATAAGAAAGCACGTTCGACAGGGTGAATTTAAAAAGCTGATTGATTCGTGTTTTTACATGATCCACTGTCGGTAAACAGCTTGCCGCCGCATTCTAGAGAGCGCGATATTCAATATCAGGATTATTCTGTTCATCCAGGTATTTTTGCGCCGATAATCTTTCATCACAAGGGTAAGGCTAATTCCCGGGGGGGGGGGGGGGGGGGGGGGGGGGGGGACTCCCATATTTTTTGACCGGGGATGATCGTCGGAAATTTTCAGTTTCACCCCTAAAAGATACCAAACATGGCGGGCCATAGCGTGGCTCAAAAAATTATTACCCTAAAAGATACCCTAAAAGATGAGGTCTTATGTGCCAAGTAGGCGCGAAGGACACAGGTAACAGGGGAAAAATACCCATGAAGACATTTCCGTGTTTGTTTCTAATTCATCGTCTTCTCATCGAATAATCTCTCTTTCTTACACGGTTTTTAGAAGCACCATCATGAGAAAAAGCAATTTGGACACAGTTTCGGCCCTAAAAGATACCAATCTGCCTAAAATTTATTGAAGATCAAGATCACCCCTAAAAGAGACCAAACCAACGTGATTTTAACCCCTAAAAGATACGACGATCATCCCCGGTCAAAAAATATGGGAGTCCACCCCCCGGGGGCTAATTTCCACGAACGGACCGACTTCTGAAGATTCATTATAGTGGGAAACGGCTCCTGGAAACGGTGGAAATAAGTTCCAATACAAGAACCTTTGGTTTCGATTTTTGGGGGCTGATTTTTCGTTCGGTAAATCAAATGAACCCGAAGGCCGACCAGACGTGAAGGAACCCGCTCACCCTACCCATAATGCACTGCTTCATCACCATTCTGAGTCACGCAACCAACATGCTAATTGCCCCTCACCATATCCTGCCATACAAACGCGAGAGAGACTCGTAAAAACACAAATACTTTGCACTATTAAGTCAGAGTTTCTGGCGCACTGAATCGATGTAAACAAAATCAAAGCACGATGTTGAGATGTCACGGCCCCGTGACTGTCACGCAATACGCAAACTTACCGCATTAAATTTTTCTTTCGTGCTGTTCTTACTAGCGGTCTTGAGTGCCTGCTGCAAAGAAAAAAATATTTATATGATTTAAAATGTTTTCTAGAAAGCTACTCCAGGCATCCACCCATCCGTCCACCTGCCCCTCGTAGATAGAGATTATGGCCATGTATGACTGGGTCGGATTAATGGGCCAAAGATGGTGGTCATGTATGTATGACTGGGTCGGATAAATGGGCCAAAGATGGTGGCCATGTATGTATGACTGGGTCGGATAAATGGGCCAAAGATGGTGGTCATGTATGTATGACTGGGTCGGATAAATGGGCCAAAGATGGTGGCCATGTATGTATGACTGGGTCGGATAAATGGGCCAAAGATGGTGGCCATGTATGTATGACTGGGTCGGATTAATGGCCAAAGATGGTGGCCATGTTTGTATGACTGGGTCGTAGTCATGGCGGGGCTGATGGCTGATAATTTCATTTTGACACGTGAAGATTGATAGGCAATGGAAGTTATTAAATGAAAATGAGAGCTGATTAGGAAGCAAAAGCGGCCAAGCTAGCAGACAACTTTGTTGTTTTAGGAAGCGTTTTTGCCCTAGAGCAAACAGATGACTATCCGTGACGTTTGGCGAAACAAAGCAACTCTATATTAAGCGTTTCTACCTCTAATATCAGCACATTTTTTCTTTCTTTTATAAGTGCAGGCCGAAGGCTAAACGGTTGCCTAGTAACTGTTCAATAATACAATTAAAACGTGGATTGGTTTGTCAGACAAAGCCAGACAAAACTAAAACTATTGAAACGGTATTTTACAGCTAAGAATAAAAGAAGGTGACAGTGAAGACTTGACGACCTTTCAGAGAAGTGAATTTCAAATGCTTTTATAAGGGTTTTCACTTCATGTGAGGAATAATATATATTTTTTCCATTTTGCCGAGGGTTGGCCCACGGGTTGGCCATGCGAGCAAATGACGTCAAACATTTCGTCATTTCTTCAAACAATGAAAAAAATATGTAATTTGTATATTTAAATTAATTGTACTCTTCTAGAAGGATATGTAAAATAAATTGTATTGTAAACAATCGAACAATAGCTAAGAACAAAGGACATAGAACAAGACAACAAAGTACAAAGTACAAAGACCTCTAGCCTAGATCTTTCCGTAACATCAAGGAAAACAGCAACACACCAACGGCTTCACGGACAGAGAACCCAAGCGTTTCTCATGATGTTGACAAGTAAAGCAAAGGCAGTTTCTCGCAACCTTATTTTCCTGCGCGTTTCCTTATCACCTTCTTCTTATCAAGCTTACTTCCTGATAAGTCTGATAACATTGATAAATAACAAGGCTACTGTAGCCATTAACTTCCATATGATCGTGTGAGACCACGAGACCAGCCAACATTATTATTAGACTTAACACATTTAAAACAGGTTTGGGATTACGAATCTTCCGAGCATGAAATCTATGCAGTGAAAATCGAAGCATGTAGTATACTCAACTCAAGGTAATATCAACGTAATTACGCTGAGCTGATTACATTATCTCGTCTGTAAGCTATTCCCATAAACGAACACTGTCAAACATTCGAGAGTACGGTTACAAAGTTTGGAGTCGTTTTACTCGTCGATATAATGTTGATCGGTTGTCCTAATGCATCCATTGTAGGCCATCCTTAAACCTGTATGCTGAGTAAGTTCTATTTCGCTACAGGATAAATGCTGAACCTGTATTAAATATACTCATGTATCGGAATGTCTAAAGCACACATAGAAAGGTCAAGCAATACTCTTCCTGATACTCTGATAATCTTTATATCCCAAATGTAGCATTCTAATCCATGTACACAAATCTACTGCAAAATATCCTAAAAATATGCCTGCATATCGCCTGCCATGGCCGTTTTGCTAAACAAGTACCGCAACGACAGACTTTTATAGAGACAAATATCGAACACACAGTTTGATGGGGTTCTTCAACCTCTGGAACTTACTTGTAGGTCGCTTTTCGACGAGCCGATTTCGGATTCCTCGAAACATTATGTTCAGGTTCTGCTGTATGGAACATTTCAAAAGGTTCCTTTCCTCGAGAAAGATTTACAGGGAAATGCTCGGCGCGATCTGTCGGTGCGTAGAATATTAAACCGGCTCATCACACACAGGCAACATTTACATAATCCACAGGGAACCCAGGAGCAGTTGTTTGCCTATATGCTTTTCACGGGAAGGTCGTCGCATCGCCAAGACAAGACCTGGTTAGGCTTTGCAGTTTTCTTGTTCTACAGTTAACAAACCTCATTCAACTAGCTACTAATCCTTGATGGGTGCGCTGAGCGTTACTAATTATCTCATCTTTTTATGGGGCCTCTTTATTTTACTTTTAAATATCTTACTTTACTCTAGATATTGTAAAGCGCTCATAGTAGAAATAGCGCTATTATAAATGCATATTATTATTATTATTGTTACTGGAAACTCGAGGCCCAAACAAGGTGCGTAGAGGTAAATAAAAAGCGCACACAGCAAAGACTTTTCTCTTGTATTCACGGACGTTCGAAGGGACTGCAAGCAGTGTACACGAAATATAACACTCCTGGAATCAGGAAACACGAGCTTGGATAACTCTGTCAAACTATTTGCTTTGCACAAGTCGCAGATTATTTGCACCGTATTTAAAAAGCTGTGTTATTACAATAACAACAATTGGGGCTCTCAAAGTGCACAAGTGACACGTGAAATGCGAGGCAAACTTGACGGCAACATAACTATGATAACATGCAACGACTATCCAAATGAACAAAACATTATTATAGTTACGACTTATGCGATAAAGAAAAAGTAGCACATCTAAGAACTAACCTTTCCGTTGCCTGTCTGTCTGTCATCAAGAGCTGCTCTCGCTGTAAAAATAAATGTCGAATTATTAAACTTATACTCTTTCACAATGGCAACGCACTCTGAATGGAATTCCCCAGGGATCTACTTTCGGGCCTACGGGTAATAAACGGGGTTCCACAATGATTCACAGCTCTATCAGAAATCAGCAATAATAAGCTACTCCTGGCCTGCTGTTTGGCCTCTTTGCCGTCAGAAAATTGTAACCATTTGGTCACAGGCATGGAACAATAACAACAAAATCAACTGGTAAAGTGGAAAGGGCGTTTTATAAAGCACGCAATAAAACAACTTCGTTCCCAGAGCCTCTTGGTCATGCGGACTGTCGGATTCCTACGACAGACGACAAACAGTGGAATAGAAGCCTCTGGAAACGAGATGGGCAATAAAATTACTATATTGTAAAACAAAACAACAAAATAAACAGTATCGTTGATTATGGTTTCCTTATATTTATCTGCAGAGGGAGAATCTTTACCATAAACTTGCATCTAATTGGACGTTCATCCAGTAAAAAAAAAAAAATAATAAATAAAATTACTATATTGTAAAAAAATAAAATAAAAATAAACAGTATCGTTGATTATGGTTTCCTTATATTATCTGCAGAGGGCGAATCTTTACCATAAACTTGCATCTAATTGGACATTCATCCAGTAAAAAAAAAAAGAAAATAATAATAATAAAAAATAACGTATGCGGCGATAAAATGACATTGACCTTTGGTAAGTTTACTTCACCTTGGCCCAACAATTAGCTGTTTTACGTTTGTGAGACGCCGTCTATTGAGAATCCTCAGCAGGTTACAAAACAATCACGATGAATATTATGTAACACCCAGGGAGTCTTAATACCAAATAAGGGTTGTTTAAGATTAATTAAATTCACGTAGTTCAATATTGCTAGTATGGCATTTGAATAAGTGTTTTTTTAGCATTTGAAAATGCACTACAAAAAAAGACAAGGGTGGTCATGAGATTACATTCTAAAGAATAAAAGTGCAAATGTTTCATGTTCTGTTTTTGAAATACTTTCTGTTGCAAAACGTACACAAATAATTTTATCAAGCAATACACTTGAAACCTATTTACTCTAGCCTCCTCCACAGACGCAACCCTATGTAATGGGGCCTGTGTTTCAGGTTCAATAGACCACTTTTTTCGATATATTAAAATTCCAACTTTACGAGGGTCAGGGGAATAAATAAAAAAGAAATTATTCATTTTTCGATGCCGATGCGGTTTCTTTTGATTTATTCCCCAGAGCCTCAGACTCAAGCAAGAATATTTATATATCGAAATGGGTCTTTTGAGGTGAAGGAACAGGAAGCCTGAGAAAGTGCATTCGCGTTTTTCTCGTTTATTTCATTCTTCCTGAGAGAGATGCCTTCGGAGGTGGGCATGTCTGCTCATTCATATTCAGTTATTTATTTTGAAAACACTTTGTTGATTATTCCTTCTCTTCTATGTTTTTCTTCGTCCGTTATACAATATAATATAATAAAATATAATACTCGTTATTTAAGGCATATCAACCTTACAGTTTTTTTAAGATATGGCCCTATGTGTTTTCCCATTTCTACGGCCTAGAAGGTCTGCAGGGACCGTCCTCTCATACGACCAACATGTTCTCGCTCTAAGATTCCACCTGTTTTGCCGGGATCAAAATGTAATCGAAATGCAAGCTCAATGTCAAATGTAAATGTACTAAATGTAAAGAGACCTCTTCCCCAGACTTGGGGGCAGGGAACGAGGCCTCAAGTGATTGTTTTGCAAGTACCTTGGTCAACACAGACACCCCGGTAAGTCAGGCTAGCCTGCCTCATGTGAACAGGGCCTTAGTTACCCTGGCAAGTCGGGTTAGCCCGTAAAAAAACAGGCCCTTTCGGTATTCCCAATAACTCAATAAACGGTAACATTACTGTAGTACACGCCCCATTTCTGTGAAGTTGGAGAGTGCAAAAGTGATTAGGTCGACTGCATCTAACCGTCCCCCCCCCACCACAGGCGACAAAAACATGTTCTGTCTGCACGTGAAACGTGAGTTGACGGGATACGTGAATAAAAAACAAATATTTCGAAATTTGGAATAGTTTTTTACTTTTCCTTTTTATTGATTTTCCACAACGAACGGCGCCAAGCTTCGCATGAGGGGCATAAGTTCAACTGCTAAAACGTTGAAGTTTTACGTGCGAAAACACCGTGTTTTATTCGCGAGTGGGTACGGTTAGATGCAATCGACGGTATGGAGCCACGACAATACGTGAACCTCGAAAATAAAGTTCAATGTTTGGAAAGCAAATGAGAAACAACAAGCTCCCAAGTAATCTGCAGTTGCATTTATTAATATACATACGCATACAGTGTCGGAAAAACCTAGCAGGTTGTTCTTTTTACAACCTGACTGAGATGGAACCAGCAAATTTCAAACAAAGGCATCATATTTTGTGGAATGCGCGTGCTAGGGTAATACAATCCGTCAAAAGAAGTCTTTTGGCAGGTACTGGAAAGATATGTTTTTGAAAACAATTTGATGGCAGAACAACTGGAAGTTTTTTCTGTAACAAGTAGTGTACAGAATTGTTTCGAAGACAGACGGACATAGTGAAAGTAATGACTTTCAATGGCAAATCGTTAAGATATTCCGGAATCACAAGCTACAAACACAATTCAACATTTGATTTGCCGAATTCTATCGAAAATATTGCACTACATTTTTAAAATCAGCCGATGGAAATGGATGCGTTATCTGACTCGGTATGTTGCTAGGCTCGCAAAATGGTGCCGCTGCACACTTTAAAGGTCTTTAAGGGTTTAGATTGAGAAAGCGCACGACCAACGCACGCGTTCATTGTGTTAAAGAGTTGCAAACTTTTGTATCACACTCTAATCCAGCTGTAAACTCCACGTGCCAACACAGGAACTCTCCACTCGCAAAACAACAACCTCATAGAAACCTCCCTGTACTATGCTGGTCCGCACGGCAGCGGACCAACAGCTGTGCAGCTTTGTTGTGTCTTTGTAAATAGCACCACCAGACACACGGGCAAGACCTTTCCATTATTTTGGCTAGGCGAGGTAGTGTGTTGCTCTTACAATATAAACTGGTGGCAGCGGCGTATTCATCCACGGCACGAAGACACAGGAATATAGCTAAACATTGATACAGATACCAAAACAAACCAGCCGAGAAAAAAAACTTGTAACCATGCGGAAAGCTCGGACTATTTTTTTTTCGTTGCAGTGAGCTTTGACTATGAAGAATGAACGATGTAGTTTCTTTCGTTTTTACTAGTATATTTTGTACCCGTCAAACCAGCGTAATCTACAACTTATTCACACCACGTGGACTCGTGCAGAATGTTTATGAGCAAAATGTAACGGAAGAATTAGAGGATGAATTGTGAGTTTAGAATTGTAAAAACTAAGGGGCGTTAACCACTTAGATGTTGATCTCCCAGGTTTTTTTAACACTAGAGTATGTGGTCCTGTATTTGGCAATATGGAGGAAATAAGGACTTAATGAATTGATATTTCCTATACGAGTAGTAGCAAAACCTAGGCAGTACCATGTCTGATTAAGCAACAAGACTAGCGCATAAAAAGACACGTTCTTTTGCGATAAGACTAGTATAAATTATAGGAACATTTATGTGTTTGCTAAAATGTTAAATGGGAAATTTCATTTCATCGGAATTTGGGTCTTTCAAATTGTCATGTCTACTTGGTAACTGCCTGAATTTGTTTTAGCTACTATTTCACTAAGATCTGAATTGAAGAAGGCCCTTTGCCATTTGTACATAATATTCAAATAAATCATTATTGAAGCCGGTATTAGTTTATCGGCTAGACGATAGTGATTCTATCTGCGTTATGGTCCTGGACAAGCTTTAATTGAATCGCTCTTATATGTTTAGTAGGCTAGGCTTGGCGGCAATGTTTGTGTTACACTAACGCACGGAGCAATACTATCGACCATTTATATAACTAACCTGCACTGAGGACTCCAAAACTGCTTGTCCAAATTAAGAAAATTCCCATCATCGAGCAGAAGGCCCTCATGTCGGCTGGCCTGTTTCCAAGATATAGGACTGAAACGAGAAGGGAATGCATTGCCATTAGCTTACGCTATCACTATTTCTCCGATAACCCACGACACGAACGAGTCGGAAGGCCATTTAACGGCAATCCTTCTATCAAAACAACAACAAAGCGCTTAAAAATAAAAACAACACAGACATAGCCTGCCATCGAGGTAAAATAACAACCTTTATAAATGAAATCCCTCAGAGATATACTATAATGTCTTGCTATTGCGTTTCAGTGAGCCATTCTTAGGATCGTAGTAAAGTCCTCGGCTACTCGTGCGCGCGTACAGAAATGCACATGCTAGTTATGAAATACCATGTGGAAATAGACTGTAAACTTGTCTTGTGGACAACACTAAAGCTCAAGCATTTGGACGGCAGTAAAGGGGCAGCTCAATTACATCCTACGCACGAGAAATCAACATGTAGTAGATGGCATGCAACCGTGACATACCAACTTCCTCACTCGCCTCGCCAAAGCGCAGTAATAAACGGTTACCTCCAAATCCTCCCAAGTCCACACCTCACGAAGGTGAAACATTCATTATAATGGTGGTAAAGTTTAACGCCACACTGTTACTAGCCTCAATTTAACGGTTTCTCCCATGGGTTTTATCTACCTAGTTAATATTTGATGAGCTACGACTAAGGGACACCTGCGCGGTGAAGCTACTTATATTCAAACCGACCACTATTCATCTGCAATGCCTCGCTTGATAAAGTTATGTAACTTGTTGTTAGGAGTCGTTGGTTTTATACTAAGGGCATGCAATTTCTACACGAAAATGTGGCACATGTAGGGCCGCTAAACAACAGTTGCGAACGCACGAGTCTATGCACGAATAGTTTTAGAAGAGTTAATAGTAAATTTGGTTCACGTGTTCTCGATCTGCAATTGTGTTTACTATTTTTGTGAGCAACCAATTTGCCAGATCAAACATCTATGTTTGATGAAGTATGTTATCACTTCAGACCTATTAAAATGACGACATAGAGAAGATTGTGAGCCTTATTGGTGTGTAGTAAAGTTCTTTTCCACGAGTCTTCTTTCTGCATACAAATTTATCAACACACAATTTGTAAGACAAGCATTACTTCCTTCATGTTTTGTACTTTCCAGTTTCACAGATTAAATCTATTTTTAGAAGCATAAACCCTAATTCCCAAGCCTCTTACAGCAGTTTAGCAATATCAAAGTTATCTTAAGCGTTTACTTAAGTAGAATGGCAAAGGGTAGCTCTTTTTATTTGCATAACCTCCTCAGAATTATTGAAAGTATGGTTTTCTTTAGGGAAATCTTGTTTTTCGTAAAAAGAACTCACACTGATTAGTAAAATTCCGCCAGGTTTTGTGAGCACGTGTGGTAGGCTTCATCCTTCGTCTATCCAAAATGCATTGTCCCACGAATTTCTATTTTGCAAGAATATTGTCGGTTTCATCATAGCCTGTATATCTAACGATACTAGAATCAGAAACGCATGGTTATGTCCACACACAGCAACAGTTGTATCTAGTTCCCGCCAAAATGAGAACACACTCTTCGTTCGTCTGGACCAGCGAAGTGTGACGCGCCAGGCGTCTTGTGTCAGCTCTCCGTGTCTGTGTTTTGAGCTGTAAGCAGCAAATCATCCGTGACGTCACTAACCGACAAGCCGCGCAACTAAAATGAGTCTGAGTACGAATCCTATTCTCGTACCCAGCGCTCTCCGGCTCGTGGCATCGCGGGGGAGCATTTGGTGACAGACATTAGCGCATGCGCGAGACTTGATAGAGCCGTTGAGAGAAATAACTTGTTGCGCATGCCCCAACGTTTAAAGAATCAGCCAATCAGCGAAGGCCCTCAAATGGCTGTTTCCAGAGCCTGAGGTGACGAGTCGAGCCGGGTGCTCTTAGTCCAGTCACTGAGCTCTTCTTCGCGGCTCGGATAAAGCTGTGGTCTCAACTAGCGATGGAATCTGGGGCTAAAAACACTCGGATTTGCCTTCTGTTTTCGTTACACGTCTCTGGGGTTGTGGGTTGTCACTCCCCATTCTTGAACTCTCGGCTCGTCAGCTCGCAGGGGAGGCTCTGGTGACGCCATTGACGCATGCGCGAGATTCGATACAGAGCCGTTGAGAGTAGCATGCCCCAACGTTCAAAATCAGCCAATCAGCGAAGGCCCTTAAATAGATGTTGAGCAGACAAACCGCGGAACGCTGGGTACGAGAAGGATCACTTCCACGAGACGCGTGGCGAATCAGGATGCAGAAATAAGAAGGAAGTTCATATTGTTGGTTTCAATTTAAGAAAGAACAGCGGTTGTTTTATTTCCTGGGTCAAATGGAAAACGAACACTCATAGGACAAATTTGGGAAAGGCTGTCTAAATTTTCCGGATTTTATTCCCGGGTCTTCACCCGATTTCTGACCAAATTTCTCGAAAATTCTTGCCAAGTTGAACGCGTTCAATCTTGTATCGTTGGCGTAAACAAAGGGCGAAGTCACGCATGCGCATTGGCCATCAGCTATTAACAAATAAATTACTATTATGTCTGAGTTGCATACTAGAAATAATATACTATCAAAATATTATAGTGTTGACAAGGCCAATCCGACAAAATGACGCGAAATGTAGTCAACATCATCTTGTGTGCGTCTAATGGCGGCTAGAAACGAGATTGCGTGACCAGGTTAGTGTTATCTGCCGAAGCGAAGCTGAGGCGGATAACACTAACTCGAGGCGTGGACAAATCTCACTATCATGCGAAAACCGAATTCAATAATTGTTTTATTGTTCAGCAACAAGGAATTCTTACCTAGCTAAACGAAGTCGACGACGAGGCCTTGCAAGGCGAAACGGTTTTTCAACTTCAGCTTATTCATCTTCGTATTCAATTCAAATAGCCATTGTTGATGTTGAGATATCCTGAGTAATGATCTCTCGGCAAAATGCATAGCAGAGTCAACGAGAATATTAGTTAAATTGGCTTTCGCTTTCAAAATGAAAACCAAGATGGCGGCCAAACCTATTGGCTTGCGTTATGACGTCATTAGAGTGCATCAATCCTAATGTCTGGAGTTTGACGTCACGAACTGCGCGCCAACATGCTTTCGCTGTGTACTCTTAGCCAATCAGAATCGAGGTAGTGGCATGGTTGAATAATAAAACTATTTATTATATAGACACGAGTGTTTTACTGGGAAATGGCTGATTGCATTTTTATATCGCACAGGGGGGGTTGAGGACCTATGGAAAATTTCCAGGGGGGTTGTTTTGGACTCTGGAAATTCCACGGGAGGGGGTGTGTTTGGAGACTGGAAATTCCAGGGGGGAGGGTTAAAAAGGTGACTTTCCAGGGACATTTTATCCAAAAATAGATTTTCCAGGGGTATTTTGCCAGAAAAAATGGAAATTCCAGGGGAGGGGGTCCTTTATGAGGTTGGAAATTCCAGGGGAGGGGGTCTTTTTAAAAGAGGTCCTCAACCCCCCCGGTGCGGTTTGAAAATGCAATCAGCCAATACGCCACTCGTAGAGTGACATATTTTCCATATCCTCCTTAGTGAGGACATCGCTCAAAACAAAAGTGCTTGGAAATCAATTTGGAATAATTTTTTCTGGTTTGTCTATATAACTGTATAACTATATAACTGCGTTCATATTGTTTTTGACACGAGAAAATAAAACTCATATCTTCAAGCAACCGTGTAATATCCTCTCTATATATTTTTGTTTAAAATATATATATGTATATAAAAAAATAAAATCTCAAAAACTAGCGAAAACAAGCTGCTAGTTTTGTAAAAAAATGTATTCTTGCCATAATAGTATTTTTCTTCTTCTGGGACTCATTTTTATGATAATAATTGTTATTTTTAAATAAATAAATCAAAAGCACTGAAAAAGAAAACACGAACCTGAAAAATTCTAATTCTAATTCTAAAAAAACGCGAAAAAAGTATCGATTTTACGAACCAGAATTGCAAGGAAATGAAAATGAACGGTGTGACATAACAGCCAAGAGTGAGTGACAGAAAGGCGAAAGAAAAAACATCTGCGAGCATTTGTTACACGTCTTTATCAATAAACTCGACTGTTAACTGAACACCCAAATTCGTCGTGATCATTTTGGATGAGAAATCTTTGCCGCACTTGTCCAAAGAAAAAAAACACACATGTTGTCCAGTTTTTTTAGAGTTTTGTGTTTTTATTTGCGTGGAAGACTCGGTGAGACGTAAACTAGCGGCGTAAATTGAGTATTTACTAGGTTGTGCGAGCACAGATGACTTGTTTAAGTATAGTTCAAGGATATGTTTAACACACCTTGAAATCATAAGCAGGAGGACTTTTTCATGTTTCGTTTTAATTGTTATTTTTCTCCTTTCTCAGATCAATAAAATAAGGTGGCGCTATTTAGGTCTAGGCTTTCTTAGTTTTCAATAATTTTGAGCAAACAAAGCTCGGTAATCAATGACATTATTGTGTTCGGCCGTACGTAGTGCAAAAAGAGGCGTTTGCCGGGTGCCAAAGAACAAAACACAAAAAGGCTTTCGATTGTTTTAATTGAATAGTGGACAATTCGAAGGCCCTTGTTTCGAACCACCGTCTGCTCGTGTGACGAGAAAATTACTTTACTCCCTCAGAACTTAGAATTTACAAGAGTTTATTGCTACCCGTCGTGGCCTTTTCTATTTTTCAATGTAAAATTATAAACATAAAAAGGCCCTAAAGAATAACGCCACCAGGGCATAAGGCCACCAGCAAGGTAGATGTAGAAAAGTTATTGTTTAGTTAACCCACTTTTAGTTAAACTTATTAAACCAGTTCTGTAATTCCTAAGTGTACACCTCTATTTCTAACAGGAGCCAAAAAAGAAACTTTCTTAACTATGCCGCTCAGTATTTTATGCGTTCTCGTGAGTAGAAAATGATAAGAGAAGCGTTTCTGTTCTCACGGAAAAGAGAGCGACTAAAACGCATTCGCACGTTACGCGTTGTAATTCAAGGATTTCAACTCTCCCAAACTGATTGGAATTTGATCAATAGCAAAGTCCTTTGTAAACCACGGTGACGTTAGAGCGGAAATTTGAGAATTCTTTGCTGTGCAAACTAAAATCATTGCCAATTTCTCGCGCCGTATTTCAGTTCTTTTGTGCAAGAAATTTCGCAGCAAGTTTCCAAACTTTTCCTAAACGAATTTCTCCCCCGCGCGGGAACGTTTTTATCAATAGCGTGTAATTTCGACCAATTTGAGGTCTTACCATAAACCCGATATGAAATGTATCTAGCAGGATTTGTAGAAGCCGCCAGCTGCTTTTCCATAATTCTAATAAATAAGAAGCCTCCTTTCATGGTATCTATATACAAAACGATCCTTTGCTCTTCGTCTGTCTGCCACAAGCGTGTACAGCAATTTCTCGTAAATGCAGACGCCGTCGTGTTTTGCTAAATAATTCGACTTTTCTACCTCAATTATCGCACTCAAAGACTATGTGTATTTGATTTTCTTGCACTGTTTCTCTCATCTTTAATATCTATTGTCGGAAATTACCAAACATCAGGTTTAAGAAAGTAAAGACAATGCTGATTTAGATGAAAAAAATTATCGGACGATCAGAAGTCTTTTCTCACAAAATTGCGAGAGAAGTTTAAAAAATATATATAGTTCACTTTAGAAAAACGTTAATTTTTTCAATATTGTAAAGATCCTATACTGTTCTCCTGAAAACTTCTAGACTAAGCTGCGGTGAAAATATTGCTAAATTGAATAAATGATTTATAAAAAACTAGGAAAGATTTTCTAGCTACCATAAGTAGGAAAAACGGCTGCAGAGTCACAAATACAAAACGCTAAAACCCTCTTGATTTTACTACAAGGTTTAGCGTCATGTAACCACATGCTTAGCCCAAATTACTATAATTAGTTTCACGGAGGTACACTACCTTATTTCGTGGGCAACTCCAGAAGGACAAACCCGAAATACGTCCCGGAAATGATTTTTTTGGTTCGTTTTTGTCTCCGACCCCACAGCTTTCCTTTGCGGTAAACGTTCCCACTGTCCACAGAACCAAGCACTAAGCCTTCTTCTCCATATAGAGTACCCGGAGTCGCTCGCATGAAGACCCGAGAAACAAGAACGGAGCGACCGGCTATTGAAGGGTGCTACCTCTGCTAGTTACTGATAGGACTATGGAGACAATATCTTATTTGGGCGCGCTATTGTGAGGGCATTTCACTTGCAAATCACAGTGTCTTGCAGGTGCAAAACGAAGACGATGATCTGGACTAGCTTCCCGTGTACAGATAAATGACACTTATCACAATTTCCATCATCCAAATTAAGGTGTTTATTAGCTAAGGGAGCCAATACTATTGTGCTTTCACCCGCTTGACAACAGATTCTTTTTGATACAGAAATTACTCTCATTCACGACTCAAAATCGCGAGGCGCCGAGAGGATCCAATAAAAAAAATCCACAAGAATCTACCGATAAAAAAAAGGATTTAGTGACTCATCCAATGCTGGAACTGTTGGAAAAGGAGCTTGTTGGCAATTGCTCTGAACATGTTTACTCAACAATTCGAATTATCATTCAAGTACGCTGTTTACTTAAAGTATATTTTAAGGGTGAACAAGAAGGATACTGTGAGGAGGCAAGGCTAAAGTAGGCCGCTAAGTTGGCTTGATGGCCAGAGTGATGCAGGCGGACAGAAATGGGGATTACCCTAAAATGTGGAGGCAACAAAACTACGAGTTCTTCGAAGAAAATCTGTTTGACAAAAAGGACAAAAGGGGATGAAGGGAAGTGAAACAAGCGTGTCCTAACTCAGAGTGATCATTTGAAAAGGATATTTAACGAAGAAACACTTTAGTAAGCGCGTCGTCTCAGATGAACAAGATATCAAATTCCTAAGGGGCAGCCCACAACAATACAGTCTCAATACATTCGCGTGCCCGCTTATCTATCAAGTCTCCTATAGGGATTATAATACCCTCGACCCTTCTGAGACTAAAGGTATTATGCCATAGCCACCAGTAGTCCATATGGAAGTGAATATAGATCCGTAGACTTATCCTCATTCAATAGCAGGAGTTTGGGGAAAAGCGTTAAGAGCTAATGGGTAACAGTCTGATAGCCTTAGAGAGTCGGTGCCTTCTAGAACAAAGCCGTCAATATAGCTAGATCTGTCCGGCTCAGTGCTATATTATTCTTATCTTGACTCACAACTGCCGCCAAGTATCAAATATAGTCGAACAGTTTAATGAAGTAATTCATGATAGAGTCTTAGAAACTTCGAGTTACACCCGAGTCTCCCAAAAGCCGACGTTAATTCTTCACAGAACGGACGTCTCTTCAAAACGATACATATATTGAGTTTCGAGCAGGCTGCAGCTGAAATTATTTTCAACCATAAACATCTAGTCTCTTCAGTAGTTAGTTACTTGTTGACGAAGCTACATTATAAGATATACTAGCTTTGAGATCGGGTTTATTAGCTGTTAGCCCTGCTTGAGTATGAATTTTCTTTTCCTTTTTGGACATTAAAACGGGAAAGATAAGAAAGATTCAATAAGGCCAAGTGAGAAAGCTATAGCTTTGATCAATAAAACATACCCAGTTACTTTAGTACTTTTTCAAATCAGGAAAAACACCGTTTTGTGCCGGTTCACGATCAGATAAGAAAAACGAGAGGGAGCAAAAAGAATACCTAACTAAGCCAAAAAATCTGCGTAATTACTTCTAATACTAGGCAGGTACAAAGAAATTCACACGTCTCGTAAAAAGCAATAAAGATAGTCGTTAGCACGTATTTGGTAGAAATCCTTTGTATAGACAACTACCACATGAGTTCATTTGAGCAAGTCGCGATCACGAGCTAAAAACACTGCATTTGTAAAATGTTACAGTTCCTATTGTTACAGTCTTAGTGACAATACTTTCTTTGTTAAGAGAAAGGCAAATGGAGAAAACTCCCTCACAACTGCTATGATTCCCTTTCTTTTTTTTACTTTCAAGATCGGTAAAAATTCTCTGACAGCGATTTTCTGACGTGATGTCCTTTATATTAAATATGACAATGATTTATAGGAAGCGTAAGGAATTTAAGGCAATCACTATCGCGATTTTGTTATTGAATTTTCTACAATAAAACACACCCGCGCGGACTAGATTAAAACGCGTGCTTATGTTATGAAAATTCGTGCCTTGCACAAATTAAACCCAATAAAACAAAGTCATATTTCTCGAACTGCTTTTGAATTATATCTCATATGGGGGTTAGAGATGAAGAACGCCGCCATTTTCGGCTTGTATAAGGTGATAGAGTCGTTCAGACAATTTGTAAACTTTCTAAAATTTGTTTTGACCGTTTTATTTTCCACTCAATGCGCGACGTTTGCTTATATAAACACGGGACTGGAACCTTTTGTTGAGTGCGGAGTAAAAGAATGGAGAATGATACTTAGAAATTATAGACAAAGTAAGAAGCGTGGATCACTCTTGCTCGTACAATATAACGATCAAAATCTAACATTTACTAAGTAAAACAACACATTAGAGCTCCTTTTACTTATCTAAAATTAAGGCTACGAACGAGCCTTCTTTTAAGTGCTCCGGCTAAAACTTTGGTTCAAGTGGCTAAAGGTCGGGGGAAATTAAGAGGGGATGAATAAGTGAAAATAAACGGTATTTTACTCAAGGAAAAAGCCTGAATTTGATTGCTAAATAAAAGCGTGAAAACTAATAAAGTAACTCTTGTAAAGAAACATCAAAACAACTAAAAGCCAAAAGAAAGCAAAACTAGGCGTTTCTCATTTCAGTATTTTTATAACCATATTACTGAATAAAGAGCAATAAGCTTTGTGTACTGTGTTCTGTTACTAAAATGTTTGAGTTTAGGATAGTTTTCATACGTTATGGATGAGTACAACGGAATAAATAAAGATTACGCGTTCTATATTTCATACTTCTTGAACTGAGTAGAATATATAGAAAAGCACACGTGCCGCAGTGTCTAATTAACCCCGGCAAGTCTTTACTGAAAAAGGGCATCTGTTTAACATTTTTCTACAAACACTTCTAATTAAGCCCGGGTTATAAGATAATAGGTCAAGATCGAGCAAAAACAATCGCATTCAAAATTTACTTTTGCAACAGCAACAATTTCCAGATAATGTACTTGAAGTACGAACCTAGCAAACTAGCGTAGCAAAACTAAGTTTTAAATCCGAGTTTGGGGAACACTCAGAGACTCCTTAGCAGCTGACGAGCTACGTACATACGGGATGAGAAGTAGACAAGAGTAATCACAACTCGGATTTTAAAATTACTTTTGCTCCGCCATTTTAGTGTAATAAGATTTTTAAATGAGGGAGATTGAAGATGTCAATTAATTTAGGATGTGCGGGCAAGTGTTGCTCTACCATTGCTGAAAAGGAGTGCAAGATTAATTCGACATGAGAGTATCATGCTTGTTCACTGCTTATTCAGAAGGCGTGACCTATTTGCTCATTTCAGTTAATGATGATCAAGAATTGTTGAAAATCTGACTGGCAGAATCTAAAGATATTTATACTTAAAGTCATTCAGGCCGAATGCAGCTAATTAATTGAGATTGACTGATGTGCGAGAATGATAACTACTTTTGCCAAATGAACCCGAAAACGGAATCACTATAATATAAGTAATAGTAGTATTTTGTGTAGTTAAAATTACAAACAAATTTCTGCTTTAGACGGAACAAAAAAAAGGATAAAATTTGACTCTTGCTGAAAACGAATTCCTTCGTTAGAGATGAAAAGCGAAGAAACTATGATTTGGTTAGAGTGCCGAGGGAACAAATTTTCAACAGTAAAGGAACAACTTATACTAGACATACAAAATGGAACAGTTTCCTGTATTGGCAATTCTATTCTTGATGATAACAACTAATGGTGGACTGTCTTGCTGAAAAAGTAAAATCTCAAGAGAGGAGAACACATAAAAAATAACGCGCAGTACCGGATAAACATGCAAAAGGCGAAAAGTCAATTTTGAAACTGAACTGAAACTGTTATTCCTAATATCTCCATTTTCACATTTCAAAGCCTTTGATTTCAAGAAAAAAAATGCATTCAAAAACAGAGCGCCTTACCTGAATTTTTCGCCAGTCCAGTTTGAGATATTCAGAAATAAAATATCTAGAATTTCGCTGCACGTCTTCAGCAAAACATATCACTGAGCACCATTACTGAAAAGGTTTTCATTCCGTGGCCCTTATATAGATGTATTTACTAGGACTAAAACTCCGCTTTTGTCTGTACTAATTTTCTTTATCTCGGTCGAGCACCCTCTCGCTAAAGATTTTTGCCACCCGGCCAATAGAATTGATTACTCCAACTATTGTACCCCGATAAGGCCATGGAACAACTGGCTCGCGCGCCTGACACACGATATGAATGCGTCGCACTTTTCGGGTTTTATACAAGAAATCGCCACACGTGTGACACAAGGGGAACGTCGTTTACAATAACGGGTGGTTTGTAGAATTAGGAGAGCTCAAACGGGCACAATAGTTGAACTTCATTATGAGTATGATTTAACATCCGAGGAGTTTAGGTATAAAATTCAGATCTGACGATACGGTTTGAACACGAGGAATAAAGGCAAATAACTCGAGTACAAAGTCATTAAAATACGAACTTTACAACATTCTTGCCGCTTTAACATTGACACTTCCAAAAAAGAGCAACTAAACAAAGCCGAAAATACAAAAGAAAAACGGAGAAACTTAAAGCACCTAAACACAAAGGCTTTTTTTCATTCACAAAATCTACGAAAACGTTTATTGCTAATCCTCTCAAGTAACGAAATTTAGTGCGAGGAAGCTCTAACTTTATATAGTGGCGGTAGCAATACCGAGTTATTCTCCACGGAAATAATGGATTTTGCAATCACACGATTAAGATAATTTTCGTGTATTTCTTTGGGCAAAGTTAAGTGAAGTATCAGGCAGAACATAAAAGCATTTTATGCTAATTCCTTTGATATCCAAAAGGATATAAGTCATACAGATAATTTCCAAAATGTAATGTACTTTAAGTAAGACGGGTAATTATCTGAACAGCGTTCCATCAAAATAATTGAAAATGAGTAAAGGAGATGGATCCATTTCCCAACGTCACACGACGAGCAAGCTATTGAGTGCATGTCAGATGGATGGAAGAAGCAGCAAGCTGCCAAATGGGAAAGATTCGATTTAGAGTACCTGTAATAACATGTAAATGAAAGAGAATTGCCACATACACACTTCTTGCTTCATTTACTACCACATTAAATTGCGCACACACACTCTTTTAAATTAAAGAACGACTTCAGCATTGACTAAAACAGATATTTTTCTGCAGGAGGGTGGGGAGGGCGAAAGGGGTGCAAATCTCAGTACCGAAGTTCTTATAAACGTGGTTCTTATAAAAATAGGAGAATTAAATAGGAAAATTGTCGGTACTACCTACCACAAACTACTAAACTTAGGGGCTGTTTACAGGGGAATGGAAAGCACTCCTAGAAGGGCTATCCCTCCTACCCTCCTCTTAAATATATATATTTAAATTTGGCATGTTTTTCAAAGTTGCCTGACTTTTGGCCTCTTTTTGAAGTATCCTTGACTTTTCAAGGTGAGAGGGATCCTATTTACAATAAACTATGGATTTGCTTCTAGAAAAATTGTTCCAGGAAAGTTAGGGTTGTGAAAGACTAAAAAGATTAAAAAATTAGTCAATTTGTGATCATTATATCAGCATATTATGATCAGTGCTATTTCATTCCAATCAGAATAACCTGTAGCATTATTATTGGGTTTCACATGGGTATGCCATCATTCACTCATTTTGCTCAACATTCTGGACATGGCAACATGCGCCAACATGTTATAAAAGCTCGTGCCATACCATTACAATATGTTTTTTGGTCAACACAATCCATTTTTAGAATACTAGTAATTTACAAGGGTTGCACCAACCAAATTTTCTGACAAATGGTAAACCCCCTGGTCAAAGCTTCCCTCACATATAGCAAATTGATGGTAAAATGTGCTACTCCCCAGGCTTGCAGCTCATATGGCATACAGGCATTGAGGGCGGTTACTGCCAGAGGGTTAATCACGTCCTGAATGGTTCTTTAAAGGCTGATCATCAACCTTTTGTTTTCAAATTGATCTATTGTTTTTCAGCTGCTCTGATTGGCTAATAGACCGCAAAGGCTGTTGGTTGATGATGTGCGTTTATTAACACCCTTCTGGAACTGGATAGGGCAGTGAAGGCAAGACAGGACCTTGGACAGCATAGTCAGCATCAAAGCATGCTTTTAGTTATAGAGGAATGACCTATCAGGTGTAGACTGCAAGACAAGATCTTGGAAAGCACTCCGGAAAACTCCCTGAAAGCCATATCTGAAGCTGTTTCTAGCGCTCGGTCAACAAATGGGAGATTAGGGCGAGTTGTCTAAGTCCTCAAACAAGAGTCAGTCCTTTAAACAATCCTTTAAGTGAATAGTTAGTTGATTAGCAACCTATAAGTAGATTGATTTAAGCATTAGAGCGCAACCTTCTATGACTTTATTGGCGCAATAGAGCACACATGATGTTGAGAGAGACACAAGAACGTCATATTTTAAAACGTTTTGAGTGTCTCCTACAACATCACAAGTGCTCTATTCGCTGATAAAGTCATAGAAAGTTGTGCTCTAATGCTTTTATGATATAGCGCTTTAACGGTGAAATAGAGCATATATTTGGGCCAATCAGAACATGCATTATATCGTAGCTATATTATAAAGTAACATATTAGATTGTTAATTATTGCAAATTATTGTAGTTTTTCTATTGGATTGAAATTATTGTAGTTATTTAGTTTTTCATTCATGGCTCACTGGAAGAGCAATGTCTGTACACTGAATGTGATACCGTTAATGTTATGTCAATAAATCTTATGATTGATTGATAGTCAACCCCCCCCCCCCCCCCCCTCCTTCAGCCGGCCGCCGCCGTCGTAAATACGTGCACGTCAGATGTCGCCAAGAAACTCGACACGAAGGGTAAACCACCGCATACACAATGTACTGTATGTAATCCCCTCTTATTTACGACCACGATAACACTACAGCGAATTTCCCTCATGTATAAACGTTACTCTGGGATTTTGTCGTTATTCTTTGCTTGACTGACCACCAAACAATGGCGCTCGACGACAAAACAACAATTACATTCCCAAAGCAAAGTTTTTTTGAAATAGGTGTTCAGATACCTCATGCATGAGAATCAGGATAGTTAGACAACTTCTTACGTACCTTACAGACGAACTCAATGAGGCTATTATAAACAGCCGGCCTTGAAAATCAAGTTCACACAGTGATTTGCCCTTCCTTCTCAAAATCCGCCATAACAGCAGCGAGAAACCGTTGCCTTTCCTTGTTGCTGAGAACTCAGCAGTTCTGCTTTCTCGTGGACTAGCCATGATCCTATTTCAGGGCACAATGCGGTCGGTTGCACGTCGATATTTAAGTTACTTTCAAACTTTAGCTTTCCTTCCGTGGTCTGCAAGAACATCTCCAACTTATTCCCTATCGATTAATAGGAGAATCCCCTTAGAATCGCGCTATTTTCACTAACAGAAGAAATCAAGAGACAAATGAGTCATCAAGTAACATAATCTCACCAATTTCAAACAGACTTTTTTGATCGCAAACCTCTCTTGGACGACCACTTCCAGCGCCGCCATTTTGTGCTGCAGTTTCGAAAACCCCGCCGCTGTCTGCTATGACGTCATGACATTTCCCCAGGGAGGGGGAGGGGTGGGGAATCCCTAAGTGGTCAGACGCGCGGCGCGTGCGGACGGGATATAATATATAGGAAGGAAAAGAAAAGATCATCAGTCGGCGTAATAATATAAATAACTTTAATTTTAATAAATCTCAAGTTCAATACATTACCGCTATGCTATCTACACTATGCTATGCTATCTATCTATCCTACACTTTTACTCGCTTTCTGTACGGTTTTGCAACAATTATTTAAGGTGGCGATTCGTTTTATTTGCGCGTGCATCACTTTACCCGTCAGTCAGTCAGTCAGTTTATTCACCATTGATAATTACAATCATTTTTTTTTATAAAAGAAATACAAGTCTAGTTGGTAGGAGGACTTGGGAAACCCTACTGGGCTTTCAAGGAAGTCCCCCTTGAGTTCTATTTACAATATATATAGTATCAAGAGTGTTAACCCACTCTTGATAGTATATATTTTTCGCTAAGGTATCCAGGCGGCAGTACTAGTCATTTTTTTTTTGTAGTTATTAGATTAGTGAAATAATATACTAATAAAACATACAGATTGTCTATTGTGTATAGTTAGTGAGGGATTATTCAATTGTTAGTGTTTCTTGTTGTTTCTTTTGAAAATTAGGAACGAGTTGCAATCAGGTATGGAATTCTAGGTGAAAGTAAGCTTATTACGCGCGGAGAAGCGTCCGTAGTTTGTCCTTATTTTTATGTCCTTATTTTTGGTTGACGTAATAGATTGCGGTTTCTTGTGTGTAGTAGTGTATGTTATTATGTTTAAGATTTGTTTATGATTTGAAAAGTGGCGCAGAGGGGGCTATATACCTTTGAATTCGAATCAATTTCTTTTGTAATTTGTAGATTTTTCTAGACGGCTTGGGTAATTATTACCCCAAAGAACATTTGTCTTATATAAATGTGGATAAACCAGACAATGATACACTGCTTTCAGTACAGATTGGCTGACATCACTTCGACGCAAGAGACTTTATATTTCGAAATAGATTGATTTCTGCAAACAAAAATGACTATATAATTATATATTGTAAAGCGCCTTGGATCTTTAGGAGAAATGCGCTATATAAATCCAAGTATATTATTGATTAATTTTCTATCACGTCGTCCACGTCGGTCAGCCAAGAATTCCATCGCTCGTGACATCAGGACAAAAGTTCGGTGTCCATCGAATGCAGTCAATAACTTGACAGCCTGGGCAGAATTCTGTGTTCTTCGTGTTATATAGTATGGCAAAACATGCTGCCGTTAGCAGAACCAGAATAGTAGCTGATACGAGCTTGACGCTCCAATAGCGGTATCTAGTTCTGTGGATCCAGCCTACAGTCCCACGTCTTGCTAGAGTGAGCGTCGCCAACATACCAAACACGAATCCTCCAAGATGGACGAAGTTTCCGATGTAGGGTAGAGTACCAAGTGCTGCATGGGAAACAGAACAAGTTTTATAGATACAAAGAGACAGTGAAAGCGTATTATTGCTTGTAAATGCAGCCCTTAAAAAATACAAAATGACCCCTAAAAAATATCAACAATAAACCTTTTTTGTTATTGTTTATTGTTTCTCATCTCAAAAACTTATTTTAGAGCTATAAATGAACGAAGAAAGAAAGAAAACGTTTTACTGGGTTTGTGACCCTATCATTCATTTGCGTACCCCTAAAAATACCATTAATTAGTGAAAGCCACAATTTTTCTCCGATACCCCCTAAAAAATACCTGTGAACAGTCGATTTTGACCCCTAAAAAATACGACGAGCACCCCTATCAGGTCGACATGTGAAGAACCCCCCCCCCCCCCCCCCCCCCCCCGGAATACAGCCGCCCGCATTGGTTGGCTTATACTATAACGAAAAAAGTGTCGGATTTGAAAGCCAGAAAACGGCAAATGACCAGACCAGAAAACGTTTTTGGCTATACAAATTGACTTACTTGTCAGAGCCCATTCCGGCTAGAGACATTATTGTTAAATAGACACATTATGCTGACGTCACTAGAGCGTGGGGAAGTCCCGACCATACAAACATTCCACTTCTTTTGCAGGTGGTCTAGCGTTGTGTCTTTACTCTTATTGACAACGTTGTTTTAGCCATGGAATATTAAAAACTACACGTAGTACAACTCACCAAAGCTAAAGACGATTAGGAACACCAAGATGCAAAGATCCCAGAACGGCCTTCGTAAAGAGCGGTAATAGTGAATGTAGTGAACTAGGATGAGAGCTACAAGACCGAACAACGCTCCTGACGAACCAACCTGAAAGATATCGTGTCTTCAAAATGATGACGGGCAAGCAACCTCGCAAAACATTGCCTCTGTTGATAACCACAACAACAACATCAACGACGACTATCAAAAACAACAACAGAATTGCAACAACAACAGAAACAGGAACCTTTTTTGAATAACTTGTTATTAAATACCTGAGGCGTGAGAGGCGTGAATATACCGCTGACCAGGCTGCCACCGAGGCCGCTGATGAGATAGATACAGGCAGTCCGTATAGTGCTGACGAGATAAAATAATCCGTACATGATGAGCTTGCCAGCTTTCATGTGAGTCCAGGTTTTGTAAGCGCGCATTTAACTGTGGCAAAATCTAGAAATGTCAGCAAACTTAGTATAACACGTGTAGGCATGCAAAGCAATCCCTTTACTACCGCAAAAATCCGAAAAAAAAAACTTTACTTCAGGGAACAGTGCGCACGCGAGTTGTTGAAAAGCCAGGGGTAAACTGGCACGCCCACACATTCCTCCTTCCCCTGGCATGCCAAGGTGGGCGATCTTTTCAAACCTTTCGCGCGCGCACCCATTACTCACCCGATTTCTATCTCAATCATTCTGCCAAGGATAAGTTGAAATAGTAGATTAAAGAACAAATGAAGTAACCCTGAAACAAGAAATAATGCGCAGCGCTGCAATGAGGAGATCAACTCTACCCGTTCTTCTATAGAATTTTCACAAACTCCTGTCACAGCTTATAACGAGATGTATATTCTATGTACTTGGGAGGCAAAATGCTTTGATAAAAAGTTTGATTTTTATGGAAATTGGAGAATGCAAACCGTTTTTAAAATAGACGGTAGAGATGTGGGACATTTGTCGAACAAACTGTTAAAAAAGCGCACACTGCAATCTGGTGGGACACAGCTGGCGCATTTCTGAATAAAGAAGAGCACGCGCTATAGATGGAATAGTCCATTCCAAGCATGTCGCTCCTCTTGACTTGTCATGCTCGCACAGCATTGATTTTTACTCACACAAAGTCATATGCCTGCTCCTAGGTGTCGAATGCACTTAAGTCCTTTAGTCTTTGAGTCTTACCCAAGTGTATAAAGACGGCGGTCAACAATCTGTATCCTTGACCCCCACCAGCCTTGTCTGTGACCCGTCCTCCGCATACATCACCTAGACATGTGACATTACTACATAATATCTACAAGGAAAAACATTAATAAACAGTGAGAGAACATTCCTGTTTGCATTACAATACAAAATGTTTTTGAAATCTCCACAGACAGGTTTCTCCTTCCTGTCTTTACCCCACAAGTGCACAGGAGGGGAAGAGGGAGTACCCAGGGGCGTAGCTCTGGGGTCCTAGGATGCCCGAGAACCCCCTTTTAGAATGAAAAATATAGTGAGCACACAAAATGCCTCGTGCCTGTGTCAAGTAAAACTATGGCTCATAGTTTATCATTTTATCCAAGATCAATTAAAGATTGGAACAATTTGCCTCAAGTGGTTTTCAAATGGGCTGAAGGAAGTCCCACTGCCTTCAGGAGTCTGTTAGAAGAAGAACTCTAACTGTAAGGTCCCCTACAAATTAAATAAGCCTCTTAGAGAGGGAGTGTAGTATTGAGAAATAATAATAATGAACATTCATTGAATGTGAAACCCTGACTGATGTGGTTGACCCACTCAAGATTAGGCAATACACACAAGTAGCAATAAGGTCAATAGGTCATAGTTAGGCAACTGCAAAACCTCTCTTTTTGAGACCCACCTACCTGATTAGAATGCCATTCTCCTCTGAGAAACCGACACTCTTCCTGAGACACAATAATACACTTGGCATGTATCCCTACACAACACGGTCGTAGAGTGACACCACGACTACAGTTAGGACTTGCCGAGGAACAGTTCCTTCTGTTAAGGATTGTACCAGACCTTTGACAACTACATATGAAGAACATAAATACATCAGCATTGAGTATGGTATGCCACTTTATAAAGTTGTTTTTATTATGTATGACATGTGGAAAAGATGTGCAAAGTTAAGTCTGTCTGTCTGCAGTAGGTCTGTTGGTAACTGTTTTTTGCACTTGTCTCACCTATTCCTCATTCCACATTCACCATTCAGTGCACAGCATGAGTAATTACGTTCCGTTTTTGCCTGTTCACCCAACATATTGCTGATAGCTGTGTCAGGACGAATGCACTGAAAGTAAGGAAACAAGCATGCAGATATTATGAAAAGAGTAAAAACAGAATTTAAAAGAAAAAAGTCTACAGTGGTACCTCTATTAAGCGGCCAACCTATATTAAGTGTCCACTTTTCAAAGTCCCAAAATAATCATGTATTGTCACTGAAGTACTGTATTTTCATACCTCCTTTCAGTGGCAAATCTCTATTAAGTGGCCACTTGGCTCAGTCCCAAGGGTGGCCGCTTAATAGAGGTACCACTGTATTTATTTGAAAATAGCTTGCTGAAATTAGAAAAGGCCGAAATTTGAGTCATCCCCAGGAATTCACAAATCTGGAGATTGCCTTGAAATGGCAAAATTTCCTGCAATTCTCGCTGGGAGAAATACAGTAAATGTATATGGCAGACATCTTGATTTTTCATTCAGACTTCCGGCAAGACTGGGAGAGTTGACGTCCCTGTGACCATGTTCAATTTCCAGTTCTTTCCATGGTGGAGGGATTGGATCTTTTCTGGAACTATCAAATTCAGGACAAACTTTAGGAAACTTGCAGAACCATCTAATGAAATCTAGTTGTCAAATGAAACTAGCGTATACTCACTGGTGAAAACATGGCCCCAAACTTCACAAAGTAGCTTGCATTTGGCCCAATAAAAAAGTTCCGTCCAGGGTAGAAAGACATGGTTTTGTTGTGAGTCCTTATTCCATAACCAAATTCTGGAAATGTCTCTGTTTCTTGAGTGCTACCAACACCAATGTCTTCTATTCCACCTTCAGTAATATTCCAGATCAGTACTGCAACATTGATTATAGATACTAGGTATATAAAGTAAGGCTGGTTAGTTCTCTTTATTCTCTTGGGCACATGTCCTAGTTCTTCAGATCTTGCGTCACTTAGAATGCTACTACAATCACTGGACCGACGTGGAGCTGGAATGATTGATTGATAATTGTCACCATAGTAACTAACCACAGGGTTTGGGAGTTGGTCATAACTTGGCTTGTAGGCTAGAGAAGGCCTCTTGTCTTCTAAGAAGAAAAACAATTGTTTGTAGATAGTGTTTGTAGATAACAGTTCATATCTAATTTTTAATAGAAAGTCTATTGGCAATTTGTAAGGTTGCCTCGAAAGAGAAAGTGGCAAATTCTGGTCACGTTCCCTTTACATGAATCCAAATTTTGATAAAAACCCTCCTTGGGATAGACAAGAAAGCCAGTACAGCCATCATTTGCAATATATTGTTCGGCTTTTTTCAGAGTTTTACCCTTTTTACGAGCATCAGATGCATAGTTAGTATGACCGGGGCACTTTGAATAGCTTGTTTACGTAAACAACGGTCACGTGAAAAATACGCACAATACGCAATTTCATTGTCAAAAACTGTAATAAGAATTGCAACACCTTTCTTAAAATCTCAACCAAACCTAGTAGTAGTATTTTCAACTTAAACATCAGCGTTGTCGTGAATTAATTGAAACGTGCCGCGCTGTATCATTTTATCGCCATCGCAGCAAACTCATATAACTCGATTTCTATAATATTCTATACTATGACTTTCTACTATACCTGTTTTGTGAGGTTGAGAGTTTTCAGCGAGGTTGTCAGTTGATAATAAAGGCGTTGTTTCCATTATCTCCATATATCAACTCTGGAGTAAGAACTATCTGCGCAACTTTCTCTTTCTATTTCGAAATCAAGCAGTTACTATAAAAGTAACCGGAAGCTGTAATGCAAATTGCGAGGAGAAAATATGACCTGATCAGGGGATCCTTTAAAAAATCTTCTGATTCTAAGAGTAATCTCCACGTCAAAACTACATTTTCCAGTACCTTCATTTCAGTTCAAAATGTGTTAACATTTACAATTGTTTAAAAGAACAATAATATATTCATTTTAATAAATTTGGGTATGTTTGCAAAACTTCGTGATACAAGAATGATAGGGCAAAACATTGATCAGGGAGGGGACGGTAGATGAAATTTCTTTTCTGTTTTAGAATAAAAAAGTCTAATTACTTGGCTTAGAAAGCAAAACTCTCTATCTGATTATAAAAAATATATTATTCAGTTGGCAGACAATGTTGAAAAACTCTGCTTAAATTGGCAAAATTGTGGGTTGAAATTTTCACAATGTACCCCCTCCCCCGAAAGAACACAGTCTACAGAGTACTGTAGTGGTCGTCTACCGTCGTCTTGAAAACGGCGTCAGGTTGTCAAACGGATAAATATTTCAGTTGCTCGAGTAAACATGATAAAAAGACAAAATACCCGAGAAAGCTTTACAGGGCTGTATAAAGTAAGTTACAATATTATAACTGGGATCGATATGACGGCAGTCTCACATTCCAATACAACCTGGTACTTTAGTTTTACACACTCTCATTGAGACGGGGCGCGAAATCTGATCCGATCCCTGAAAATCTGAATAGTGAATCAAAGAATGCAGCTACCATATTAATAGCTGTCTTATAATAAGATTACTGCTTCATTATGGGTTATCTGTGCATAAACGTACTGGAACATGTCTCTCATAATATAATTTCATAGTTCTTTATTTTTTTGTTGTAACTTAACTTAACTCAGGCCTGAACTTAACTTAAAGTTTAATAGCTCAGTAAGTATTAACTGAGTAAGCTTAGATTTTTTGTCTGGAATCAAAAAGGTTGACCTCTCTTTTCAAAGAAATTTGTATATAAAGTTTTCATTTGGTAGTTTCAATCAAAATTTCCTTCGGCACTAATTACCATTCAAAGTGTTATAAGTGTTAATAATTCATTACCCACTGAAAGGAAAGTCCTATTTTATTTTCATTTCAGCTGTAAAATGGGCCCTGATTGCACAACAAAGAGACTATAAGCTGGAATATAATGACACTGTTAGTGCTTTGCAAAACACTGTACTTTGTAGTTATCTGGACTTTCTTGATTAACAAGGTGAGTCGACTACTTAGAAATTTACATATACATTGGTATTTGCCAGCTGGAGGTCAATAATAGTGAAAGGTACAAATGACAGAAAAGGTGTGTGTGAATAAAAACAGCATCAGTCCAGTGATCCGGTGCGTCTTCTGATCTCATCAAAGACTGCTCTATGAAGATTAATCTGGAGACTGCCTTGAAAAAGTGATACTTACTGAAATTCTCCAGGAAAAATACAGTAAATGTATGGCAGTGGTCTTGATTGTTTCCCGGGAGACGAAGCGAAAAATATTGAGACTCCCGGCAAAACCGGGAGATCTTTGAGTAAAATATTGAAAACCTCATGCCTGCAGGCTGGGGTTTGGGGACACCCCTATCCCTACTCCCCTAATAAAGGAGAATGATATCAGACATTTTCTAATGAGCCCCTCTCCCCCAGTTCACCTGTCCCCACTTGAGATTCATGTTATGCCCTTCAACTCTCCCTCCAGTTCATATGCACTTTCCAGGATACAAATCCTGGTCCCACTTTAAATCTCATGCTACAGGCCTTGAATGGAAGACTAAGAGTTCCAAACATGAGAAGGCTAACTATTACTATGTTATATTCTGCCATGTTCATATAATTTACTTAATAAACCACCTTTTTTGTGCAGATTACTGGCAGGTTTTGCCAGGTGGGATCTTGTAAAAATGGTAAGTTAGTACTATTGGGGTGGGGCTGGGGAAGGTTGTTGCAAATTATTTTTTGGGGTACAAATGTAACTTGGTCCTTTCTCATGGGCAAGGAAGGGAATTCACAGTTTAGACCACATCCAGCAGTAAATCTGTCAACAGTAAACAGACATTTTATACTTTGGGTGTTTTGGGGTCCATTTTATAGCCATATAATATCCTGTGCTGGAGGTTTTATTCACATTGTGCATGCCAGATCGAGTACTGGCACCTGTGTTGATAATAAGCTGATAATAAAGTTGCTTGATTATTTCAGGAGGGACATGCAATGAGGGGTTGAATACCTTTACCTGTGTTTGCCTACCTGGATTTACTGGACAGAATTGCCAGACAAACATTGATGAGTGTTCTTTGGGGCAATGTCGTAATGGTGCTACATGTATTGATCAGGTCAGTTGCCAGAAAAATGATAAAAATATTTCTCACCCAATTGTGACCACACCCAATAAACCATACTACAGCCCCAAGGTACAGTAAGTGTTCTTGAGATTTGCCAGCCCCCCTTAAATCAACAACTACTTCATTTCATGCAACCTGATTGTCATGAATGAAAAATGGAAGCTGTACTATCATTTAGCCCTT